>JADBJO010020787.1:0-5000 GCA_016801955.1 Conus betulinus | reverse complement strand
ATGCGGAATTTTTGCTTTTATTTTATCCAAGTATCATTACTGCTGTGGAGTAGGGTTTTTCTTAGTATGGAAGATGATTTCCATCTCAACCTCTGTTATGTTTGTGTATTTGTTAGCAAATTTGAAAGCTTTGGTAAGCAATTCCTCATCTATAGATGGATGAAAATCCACTATGTCAAAAGTAATAAACACTGTGTTTTTCTGTTTGTTAAGTTCCTTGAACCATTGGATAACTTCATAGCTATTTTTTTTCTAAAGTTTGTATTCAGTGTTTGTTTTTATGTCCTCTGGAAAAAAAAAATCTGGAAAAAAAGCTATAGAGGACATAAAAACAAACACTGAATACAACCAGAAGTACACCAGGCATTCAAAGAGGGCAACTTTGCTGTTTAGCTCATAGAATCCATTCTTGTTGGCCGCATACCAGTGGTCAAACGACTGAAGTGCATGTGAACAAAGACACGCAGGCAAATGGAGGGCACTACAAGGTTTAGTCTGAAATCTCTGGAGCTGTCGCTAAGTAGTACTACTACACAGCTGAGCACAGGAGTGCCTCCCTGACTAAACTTCAGACTATAATTCAGCATAACAGGCGTGGAACTGATGACCATGATCTGCAGAAATCCAAGCTTCAGAAAGATGAGGAGTTTGGTCACGTCTGTTAAGGAAACCCTTGGCAACTGGACTAACCCTTTTGAATGCAGCCTCGAGTTGATGAATATTGCAACTGTAACTGCTGCATCAAAGGCTGTTGTTGAGGATCTCAAGGATGCAGACTCGAGAGGAGAAACTGCTTACGCTGGTTTCAAAAAGAGGAAGGCTGGAATCTGATAAACATACAAAGTAATTTCATAACTGCATGAAGAAAGTCTCGTTAAACACATTTGGATCCTCAGACAAAAATGCGCTGATGGCAGAAAAAAGCATCTCAAAAGCTTGCAAATGGTTGTTGAGAGAATGCTTGTCATGGGGCAGAGCAGAAACCTCAACATGAAAGACCTGATGTGTTCTTATTTTGGGCCATTGCCTTAGTCACTAGCTAAGCCTGATGGAGGCCTGAGGAAAACCTACTGGGCTGCTTTGGCCACAAACGTAAAGAACAATGCTCTACTGGTTGAGACTCATCCTGCCCACTCTCTGCCACTGTAATTGAGGGAATGGCCCTTGTGCAGCGAGCGAAGTTTGATGGCCAACAGCTAACATTTGACGAAGTTGCTGAACGCACTTTCACCATGGCCATCAGTAAAGCGTCAGTCAGTACCAGAGCAGACATCGTCTTTAACACCTACAGAAGGCTTTCCATCAAGTACAACGAAAGGCCAAACAGGGGTGCAACAGCTGGGCTACAGGTGAGAAACATTGCACCTGGTGAGAGGATTAAGCAGTAGCGTAAACTCCTTTGACAAGAGAGCAACAAGGTTGGTTTGATCAAGTTTCGGGTCCAAGCGATAAGGGACAGAAAGTACTGTGAAAGACTTGATCACCTTCATAAAGTTGTCTTTGTCACTTGTGAGGAGAAGTGCTTCCATCTGTCAGCAGTCACATGTCGTGAGGTTCCTGAGCTCCAGTGTGCCCAGGGAGAAGCCAATAGTTGTCTTTCTCCTCATGCCTCTCACGCTGCTCAAGATGGCTATTGGGCTGTTGTGATCAGTTCCTGTGACACAGACGTTCTAGAATTGAACATAGCTTTCTGTAGTGCTATCAAAACACTGCTGTACCAGAAGAGTGGAACGGGCAACCGTATGCAACTGATAGACGTTGGGAAAGTTGCACCTTCTCTTGAACCTTTTGTTTGCACTGCCCTTCTGGAATGCATGCACACACTGGTTGTGATTCTGCCAGCAATTTTGGCAGGAAAGGAAAACTGTCAGCTCTAAAGATTTTGAGTTCCAACCAGGACATTCGGCAGGCATGTGATTCATATCAACGCTGTTATAAATGACTCTATCTACCACACCATATGATTCAATTTAACGCTGGTATAAATGATTCTATGTGTAACACCATATGACTCAAATCAACACTGGTATAAATGGCTCTATCTATAAGACCATATGATTCAAATTTCTGTCTATAAGACCATATGATTCAAATTAACCCTGGTACAAATAAATGACTCTACGTACTACATCATATGATTCAAATCAACGCTGGTGTAAGTGACTTTAGCTACCGCATCATATGGTTCAAATTAACGCTGATATAAAAACACTCTATCTACCACACCATACGATTCAAATTGACGCTGGTATAATAACTCTGTCAACAACACCATATGATTCAAATTAACACTGGTATAAATGACCATCTACCACACCATGTGATTCAATTTAACGCTGGTATAAATGACTGTATCTACCACGCCGCATGTTTTAAGTTAACGGTGGTATAAATGACTCTATCTACCACACCTAATGTTTCAAATTAACACTGGTATAAATTGCTCTCTCTACCGCACCATATCATTCAAATAATGCAGATATAAGTAACTCTATCTACCACACCGTATGTTTCGTGTTGACGCTTGTATAAATGAATGTATCTACCACACCATATGGTTCAAATTAACGCTGTTATAAATGACTCTATGTACCACACCATATGAGTGAAGTTGACGCTGGTATAACTGATTATGTACCACACCAGGTGTGCAAACTAACACTGATATAAATGACTATCTACCACACCATTATGATTCAAATCAACAGTGGTATATATCACTCTATTTACCACACCATATGATTCAAATTAGCACTGTTGTAAATGATTCTATCTACCACACAACATGATTCACATTGGCGCTGGTATAAATGCCTATCTATAACACCATATGATTAAAATTAATGCTGGTATAAATGACTCTGTCTATAACACCATGTGATTCAAATTAACGCTGGTATAAATGATTCCATCAATAACACCATGTAAATGAAATTAACGTTGGTACAAATGACTCCATCTTCCACACCACATGATTCAAACTGACACTGGTACAAATGATTCTATCTATCACACCTTATGATTCAAATTAACACTGGTGTAAATCATTCTATGCGCCACACGATATAATTCACATTAACGCTGTTATAAATCACTCTATATATAACACATATGATTCACATTAACGTTGGTATAAATGACTATCTGCAACAGAATGTGATTGAAATTAACGCTGGTATAAATGATTCTATCTACGACACCATATGGTTCAAATTAACGCTGGTATATATGACTCTATCTACCACACCGAAGGAAAAAAAAAAAAACTGTCATTCACGTCAAAACTCATCTTGAGAAAACATCGATCATGTCAGCCAGCTACGGTGGACAGACGATGACAGGTGAGGGGGGGATGGAGCGGGGGGGGGGGGGGGGGGGGGGGGGGGGGGGGGGGGTGGGGGGGGAGAAAAGTTTAAAAGAGAGCTACGCCACGTGTAATAAGTGCAGGCTTGCAAGGACTGTCATACAAAATGCCAGTTTTTTTCCATTTCTTCACTATATTTTACGTTTTCTTTCCGCTGACTAACCCAGCACTTACACTGTGCATTTATGTGACGTAGCTACCAGAGCGACTACGTTATTTCATTATTTTATTTTTTTTCTGCTATTTATCCGATTACTGATCAGATTGGTTGCAATGTGCCCTTATGTTAAACTCATGAACTGACCACGGTAATAACTATTAAAAAAAAAAAATCTCGAGTGACCCATGCCTCCCAGACACATACCATCTTGCAGAATCAGTAGTCACAGAAACGAGTACGGAATACCCAGATTACAGAAAGACAGCACCTTTAGCAATCGAATCACAAGTTGAATTGTTTTCAATCTATGAAAAAATGATTGATATCACAATGAAGACTGGAATCAACTTCCTACAAGTAATCAAAGTCGAATACTAACAGTCCTATCACAGGCATATGCTCTTCCGTCTGTCAGTCCTATCATAGGCATAGGCTCTTCCGTCTGTCAGTCCTGTCACAGGCATAGGCTCTTCAATGAACAGTCCTATCACAGGCATAGAGGCTCTTCTGTCTATCTTGTCAACGTCATCTCTTACTTTCAAACTATGAAAAAAAAAAAAAAAAAAAAAAAAAAAAATAAATATATATATATATATATATATATATATATATATATATATATATATATATATATATATGCTGCAGTCTATATCCTGACAAATGTACCCCACACTCCTGAACAAAACAAAGAGGCTTAATAATGAAGTTCTGAAAACTTAACGTGACCACGAAATCTTCAATCAGGCAGGGAACAGTAAACAATAAAACAAACAACAAACAACAGACAAACAAACAAACAAGAAAAACAAGTAAAACATAGGCATTTCTTTGCTTTGCTCTTTTGTGTACTCTCTCTTGTTATATCTGATAGGTAACTAGGTGTCGTAGCAGCATTCCTTTGGGGTTATTTGTGTGTATTCTTTTTCATGAAGGTAACAAGAGTTTCCCCGCTTGCACTTTAATTAACGTGACCAGCTCTATGGTAACTCTGTGTGTGTGTGTGTGTGTGTGTGTGTGTGTGTGTGTGTGTGTGTGTGTGTGTGTGTGTGTGTGGAGGGGGGGGGGGGGGGCTTTCGTCGTCTGTTTGTCGGAATTGGTGTCTGTGGCATATGAGGCGATAATACACATACAAATCTTGCCGAATTCCTCCCACTCAGCAAACAGCAAACTACAAAACCAAGTCTAACAGCTGGGCATCAGATATAAGTCAAATCAAAGACCTTCTCAATGGCTCCTGTTCGCTCGTGACATAGATAAGAATGACCTGAAAGAGGGTCAGCAGGCACGGAACTCAGAGTCTACATACCTCGGAGGCCGTTGGATTACCGTTTAAAACTTTAGGTGGGAAGGCGGGTGTGTTTACAGTCGGAAATTCTTCCAAAGGAACCATGAATCAGCTTTGGGAAACCGCGTGCAATTCACAGGGATTTTCTCTAACTACACTACCAAATCGGATTACATTCACAAGAAAAGCTT
>JADBJO010020786.1:0-30720 GCA_016801955.1 Conus betulinus | reverse complement strand
GCACCAAATGAACTACTGCACTAATACTACACCAAAACCACCATACTAACGACTTTCCACTATTACTGTTACTATTCGTAATATTAATGGTAGACAGACTTTGCGGAATATTCACCAACATTCCACATTGGGAATAAATGAGGATAATAGTTACATATAATGCTTATGATCGTAAGACCATTGACTGGATGACGATGTAATTTCCCATAAAGTTGATAGCAGCATGATAAATCTCTTTTTTTTTTACCAATCTATTCTTTCCTTATGGGATCATCCCAAGCTACGATAATTTCTTTAGATCTGATAACTACAAAAAATTAGCAAGGACGTGACAACAACATTTCAATGATAGATGACAAAGGCTCTACCTGCTACTTTCTGCTACTACCCCACTACTCCTACTTCTACTTCACATACTGTGCCACTACTACTGCTGCTGCTCCTACTACTGATATACTTAAATGCATAACATCTCAATAATACTGATATATCATAACATGGTAACACTATAGCAACCAACAACACCAACCTTAATTAATGTGTCACTCAATGGCGACAGTATAGAATGGCGAAACGAAAAAAAAACAACCGATTTGGTCAAGGCTATTGCAATGCACTGAATGGTGAAAAAAAACGTCTTGCTGTTGCCCGGTTCCTGAAGGAGTGGTTCTACTTACTTGGTTACAGGACCTGTACGGCAAGTTGCTTAGCGCCATGCCCAGCTCGGCACCATGACGGGAGGAGGACCGCGGGCGAATGCGAAGTGAGATCTCCGTGTTGGAGGTAGGTGAATCCGTGTTGCACTGGCGCGCTGTTGTGGGCATGGAGGATCGACGTTGTGTCTGTGTCTGTCTGTTTGTCTGTGTCTCTATGTGTGTGTGTGTGTTGTGGTGTGTGGAGGGGGGGGATTGAAAAAGTTGGCGAGGGAAGAGTATGGGGAGCCCCCCCCCCTCCTCCCCAACCCCTCCCATTCCACAATTCGTTGCAATTCGCCCAGATCGTAATAAGAGCATCCATGTAATTCCTGAAGGCTGTTTTGGGGGTTGTTTCTTTGTCTTTGCCCGAATGCCCTTTTGATTTTGTTTTGAAGCCGTCATTCGTTACTGGGTGATGAGTGGCACTTGTGTACAACAGATGGGTCGGGCTGTGTGTGTTTATAGTGAACTAGTGGTGTTGGTGGTAGTAGGGTAGTAGCTAGTAAGCGTAGTAGCTGTAGTGGGACTAGTACTAGCTACGTAGTCGTAGTGAAGGTGTATTTATTGAACGTGCTTGTGTGAAATGAACTTTTATTTTCTTTACTTTGAGAGTTGACTTTTGTCCCGGTGACAGCCCTGATATGCCCCTTCTGCCGGTCCGTCTGGCATATGGCAAACATTCCTTACTTTCTAGTAGTAGTGTAGTGGTGGTGGTGGATGTATGGTGGTGTGGTGGTGATGTAGCTAGGGTAGTAGTATAGTAGTAGTAGTACTCGTGAGTAATTAGTAGTTAATAGTAGCTAGTATTAGTAGATGTACTGTCTTTGTAACGGCTTTTCCCGACAAAATGATAGATGGGCTAGTGCGTGTGCGTGTGTGTGTGTGTGTGTGTGAGAAAGAGAAGATAGAGAAAGAAGAGAGAGAGGAGGAGAGCGCAGCACATCACAGAAACACAGAGACATAAGAGTAGATAGAGAGACAACTAATTGTCCATTAAGTATGTTTGTGCCGGATTTAGAAGACAGATAAAAACGCGTAACAGGGTACCCCCCAACACTTGATGTCCGGAACATTAACATTCGGGTGGGGTATGAGTGGGGGTGGGTGCAAGCGAACGGCTTTGAAGCCACAGCATCGTAGCGGTCCACATTCTAATGCAAGTGAAAACTGCTCATGTTTATTAGTGATGCTCTGGTCACACTCAGTCTCTTATGGCTGCCTAAAACTAATCACTGGTGTCTTGATTTGAACCACTTCCGCTTATTTTTTGGCTGGTGCAATCGGCGATCCGTGTCTAATACTGTCTGTCTGCCTGTCTCGTGTCTGTCTGTCTGTTCTGTCCTGTCTTCCTCTCTCGCTCTCTCTCTCTCAGCGTATCGTACGTCTCGTTCTCTGGCTCTCCTCATTTCTCCTCGTTCTCCTCTCTCTCTCTCCTCTCACGGTCTCACGTCCCAACCCCCCGCCACCACCCCCCCCCACCCCCACCCCCTCGCTCACCCTTTAACACCCATCCGCTCCGCACACCGAGATCTCTGCTATCTGTGTTATGCATGAAAGCTGAGTGGCCAGCGCCCGCGCCTAGTAGCGTAATCATAAAACCCCTAATTGGTCGTATTCGTTATCTCGGGACACTGTTCGGGTCTATCTGCAACACCTACGTCAATTACTGGTCCGACCCCGTTTTGGGAAACGATCATGACGGATTAATGAATCCAGATAATGGACGAGACAGATAGACATACAGACATGACGGACAGACAGGACAACCCATAAAGAACGACTCAATCGGTCCCGGAACGATCGAACGTTGAAGGTAAGACAGAGCGGAAATGTACGACGAAAACTCTAAGTGGCCTGCCAAAACCACCCCAAAACAGGGGCCATTGGGTAGAGCGTAGCCGAAGAAAGAGAGAGAGAGAGGAGAGACGAGAGAGATAAGAAGGAGATAGAAGAGGAGACTCGAATTAATATAATTATACACATCGACCTGGAATGCTATCAATGATGAACGAATTGTGATTGTGACTGCAACGGAGAAAAGATAATTAATATTATATCATTCCCTTATAGAACAGAACTATGATGAACACAAGATCCCCCATGATGACACTGTACCGACAGAAAGGAAAACTACGACAGGTGGAATGCCAATCCACTATTGAGCACTGTACGGCCGTGGTTTGGGAACTCATAGAGGGAATGAGGTAGTGGAAGAGGGGGGTGGGGGGGGTGCCGTGGATCTAGCCGCGAGCTTCTTCTTGGGGGGGGGGGCGGCGGTCGAGATGGAGAGCGGAGAGAGAAGAAAAAGACACATGTGGGGATCGTATCAGGCAATAGCAATAAAGCGCTACCGTGCATGAAACTAAGAAACCTGTGTTTAACGGACTTGGAAGCGGTTAACGCATGAACAAAAGAGTTTAGGACTGAATGGGGGTCACATCCAAAAAAAAAAGACAAAAAACAACCACAATAGAAAATGGTACCCAAGGCCATCATCAACGACAGTAATTACACCGTTCAATAAATGTTGCCTCAACACAATTTCAAGAAAAAAATAAAAAAAAAAAAAGAAAAACAAAGCCGAATTAAACCGTCTCCAAATCAACAGGGAGCAACTCTGTAGGTTTGGTCACAAAATATACTGGGTCCTGGAACAACCCTCTTGAAGAGGGATGGGATGTGGTGTAGGGGGTGGGGTTGAGGTGGATGTGGGTATGGGATGTGCTGTTCAAAATTCTGTGTGCAGACCACACGCACGTAACACACCAACGGGGTCACGACATCCACAAACACACACACACGATCATGTCAACTCACGCAACCGCACTGTCACGCATCGCCACTTGAAAAGCCGGTCTGGGGACATGCTTGCTGTGTGTTTTGGCTCTGAGTTTACTCACACTAACAAAAATCTGAATTTGGTATGGATGTCCAGGGACCGCTACAAGGCCGCACCTATGTGGAGGGCTGCTGACATCAGTGGTAGGAAGGCCCATCGTAGCTGAATTGCAACTAGAGCCCAAGTTATGAATATAAATTTTTTTATGATTAGAGTTACAAGCCTAGTCTAACCTCGTCTCCGTTGTGCCTTGTTGATATCCACAGGGCTACGTGGCACCACGCCGCGGGCTGGAGAACGTCAAGCAAACAACTCCCTGGTTTTCCGCCAAACTAACAAAAACAGCAACGTACAATAACACAAACAAAAACCACTCAACCAAGATAAATAAAAATCAAACAGATAAGAAGAATAGAGGTCACTAAACACACACATAAATGAAATATGAAACTTTAACCTTAAGGCGTCAAACCCATTTCTCCCCCCCCCCCCCCCCCCCCCCCCCCTCCAATCAAACAAAAGGGACAGAAAACATATTTCCTGAAGACACCGTGCATCTGGTACAAGCGAATGCCCCCTTTAACAGTATTTTTTTGTCACGACTGCTATATCACACAAACAAACAAAAAGAAAGCATGCTAAAAGTTGTAACGGCATGAAACTGAAGCCAAAGGCCTTAACAAAACAAATCAAACAAGAAAGACCCAAATAACAACAGGGTAACAAAACGAGGGGGGTGGCTGGGGGGGGGGGGGGTTGGGTGGGGGCCAACAAAAAAAGGCAAATAATACACCACTATACTAACGCAGGACACTCTTATGTACAAGAACACCTCTCTTACTCACCCATGTTCTTTATAGCTTCAAGTAGGGTTGGTGGGTGGTCCTGGGTAGGGCACAGTAAAAAAGATAGACGACCAAGAGAGTAATCAACAAGCACCAGACTCCCAGAAGGGGCTTGATTACACTCTGCGGGTTAAAAGGACCCATTTTGGCATCCACATGGGAACCTGCGGGGTCCAAGGAGCAGGCCTGTCGCCCTTATATTCGGACATGGATGCTACTTGGACAAGCTTACTGACTTTGTCCGATTGTTTGTTGAAGAATGTCCCATGAGTTAACAACCAGTAATCGCAAGCTCTGGAAAGAAATGAAGACAACCCAATAACAATCCCTTGCCGGCCGCAATGGCAGCTTGTCCCGTGCATTTCCGGTACACTAGCACTGTGGCTAGCTAGTTATCAGTTACCTTAAACGCCGCTCGTATGACAATGATCACCCATTACCCTTCTCGTTCTATAACTCTCAGAAGTAATATGCAAAGAAATTCCCTTCTCTCGATTTTCCTTTTTTGTTTTACTGTAAGTGTGTATTTTCAACCCCTCCTCCCCCCCTCCTCACCCTCCCCCTCCCTCCACCCTCCTCCTCCTTGCCACTCTTCCATTCTCGGAATCTGCCATCGTTTACACGAGTTACCTCTTTCAGAATATGAGTATCAGTAGATATCGCTATCTACTTCATTGTGTTGGTAGTGACGGGGGTGATGGGGGGTGGTGTGCTAAACCGGAAATTGGGTGCATATATTAGCTTTGAGAACGCGTTTCTGCTGTGCTTTATGCACGACGAGCAAAGTATGTGTCGCACTACGGAGAAACTGGACGTGTTTATCCTTCAGTTCGGTATAGACTCAAGTACCACCTAAACTGCCAGACGAGTTTATATATCCCCAAATCCTCTCACGTTCGGATGGAAATAAACTACCACCTTAACCTCACCGCGGTGGAGCCGAAGACTGATTCATCATGTTCAAGACCGAAGACGGGCTGAAGATACATACGTTCGCAGGTTGACTCTCTCATCCCCTTATTCAGCACAGCCTCGAGTGAGGAACCGCACACCACGTGTAAAGGTTCTTCTCCCCTACCCGGTTGGACCTTATCATGCATGCGGTCACAGCAATAAGCGTCGCACAGGTAAACACATAGTGTCACAAATCTGTTAAGATACTAGTGTCAGTGGAGTCGCCAAACTTCGCAGACCGTACAATCATCAGCTTGCGAAAATCCCACGACAGACTTTGCATAAAGGAGCCTCATCACCGAGTGACCGAATCGGTTCGAATGCAAACGTGGTGCTTTGAACCCCACCTGTCCTGGACACCAATTTTAGCTCACACCCAACAGGAACTATCATTTGGAGTGCTTGCCCCTTCGC
Source organism: Conus betulinus (assembly GCA_016801955.1). Lineage (NCBI taxonomy): Eukaryota > Metazoa > Mollusca > Gastropoda > Neogastropoda > Conidae > Conus > Conus betulinus. The sequence goes on along the minus strand of JADBJO010020786.1, from coordinate 24,973 downwards.
TGGGGACAGATCAAGACCGAGCGTCGAGCGGGCTGATGATATGGCCCCTTAGGACCTCCCACAATACTTGAGCGCGGGAGTGGCGGGGGTAGGGGGTAGGGATTGCCCTCCTACTGATATGAGCGATTCAAACGGCTAAGTAGTTCAAACTACGTGTTTTGTACGTGTTCCTATCGGTTCTGGCAATTGGAAGGATGAGGTGAGTTCCCAATCTGGTAGGAGTCCTGTGGGAAGGCCAGTAGGTTTCAGTGTACCACGATTCAACTTGCCACGTTGTGACGTCTCCCGTTGACGGAACAATAGTTATACCTGGACGTAGATTTTGTCAAGAGAAATAAACAAATAAGGGTAACCTCTTGCTCTGTGATGAAATTACTCATCACGACTCAAACACTTCCAACGAATGCTGCTTGACGCCCCGGCAGAATGACAACCAGCACACACAAAGACTAAAAGGATACCTCCCTCCATCATCCCACAACCCACTCCCGCATAGATCTGCAAGCTTGCTTATAGACCCTGTTCCTATACAATCACGCCTGAAGTCATGAATATGAACAACATAATTAACATTTGTTAACGATTGGCACAGCCTTTTGTGAATCTTCGGCTGATTACTAGTCAACACAAACAAACACGGGAACACGAAAATTACCGAATACAGGTGTAAGTCAGCTGGAATGGTACGTAAGGAAATCTTAAACGAGGCAGAGAATAGTACACAGCAAATAGCGAACAAGGAGCCCTGGTTCCACTGTTGTATATTCAAGAGAAGCTGTGCCGATCGTGAATAAATGTTTAATTTGTGCCTTTTCAGTTCTCCGGTGGTTGTTTGCTGTGAAGATGTCAGGTACAGGGTGTGTGGGTAGCGTGGGACATCTTTTGGGGGGCGATGGATCCTTTTTCTGTATGCACCAAGTGATTTGGAATCGAAAGCGCTCATTCGTTTTGAGGTATGGGCATGCAGTCATTCCATCATGGGGGCAGAGAAGTCCATGCTTCTTCGTGGTTTACCTGCCTCATTTAAAATTTCCTTTTTGTTAATAAGCATATCAGATGAGGACGAGAGAAATCTGAATGTCCAAGGAAACTGTGCTACGAGAGAGACAGTGACGCTATGAGAATGACGATTGAACGATGAGGACGGAAACGGTTGGCGTCTCTCAGAATGGGACATGTTCTCCGACGAAGGAATATATGATTTGGTGTAAGTGGATTATTCAAACAAAACCAAGTGGAAAAGACCAATGACAAACTGGATATTCAAATCAGTTGATTGACGCACTGTCGTATGCGCGTTGGATATATGAGTTTATGTATTAATGATAATACAACCCTGCATACATCATGTACGAATAGTGTTAGACATTTCGTTTGTAAAGCGCCCTGAGATTCTTGAGGACAGAGCCCTCTTTAAAAAAAAGACCCTAGTTATAGCAGTATCAGCAGCAGAAGTAGAAGCGGCAGCAACAGTAGTAGTAGTGGTGGTAGCAGCAGCAGTAGTATCAGTGGTGATTGTGTACCTTGATGAAAAAGTGATTGCGCAAATTGGCACACGACCACAACTGTGCTCTATGAGGGTTTTTTTTTTTTATCTCTGGTCTCTGTCTCTGTCGTTCTCTCTCTCGGTCTCTCTCTCCTCTCTCTCTCTCTCTTGATGCATATAGGGACATTGCCTGAATGCTCAAAGAACGCTCTTTTTCATAAAAGTAACTGGTGTCTACATTGTAATATTTTATGTAACTGTTTCTTTTTCCTTTATAAAGTTCCCTTCTTGAAAGCTGGATTAAAAATAGCGGATTAGGATTATTGTTTGTTTCCATTTTTTTTTCATCGTTCCTCTCTCCTCTCTCTCTCTCTCTCTCTCTGTCTGTCTGTCTGAGTCCCTGTGTGTATGTTTAGTTTTCTGTGCGGGCGCGCGCCCCAAGGCCTTGTGTGTATCATGTGTGTGTGCGCGCGCGCGCGCCTGTGTTATGTGTGTGTGTGTTTGGTGGGACCCAGGTGCGCCTGTTAGATCAGCGTCTGCGCTTAACTTCTGACGTCTTACCCCACAACCGGCGACATGACGTCACCGCCCCACATACCGGACCTTGACAAACACGTGACCAGCCTTAGCTTCTTTCAGTCCCGTCCCCTCACCCCCCCCCCCCTCTCGCCTCTCTCTCTCTCTCTCTCTCTTCCACCACCTCCTCTCCATCAGACTCCCTGGCCGCTCCCTTATATAACTCCAAATAGTCTGTAGGTGGGATGGGACAAGAGAGAGGAGGGCGGGAGGGAGGGGGGGCGGGCAGGGGGGGGGGGGGGGGGGGGGGAACTCTGGCTATTGGACATATTGAAAACCAGCCAACACCTTGGCAACATCCCCCCTTCCCACCCCCACCCCCTGAAGGAGGAGGATCTTGGACGACCGTCGCGACAGTCCAACACCTCGGGCTGTCCCTCGCGAAAGGAAAAAAGAAAGAAAAAAAAAGCCCCTCGACATCCCCCCCAGTCCACCTCATCTTCAGCCCCCTTTCACCCTCCTTCACACCTCTCCAGCAGGTTGCCAAGGCGGTGGCTTTTGAGGCAGCTCCGTCTGCTGCTTGCTAGCTAGTTTTCCCTGTCTTCAAACGGGTGACAATTGGCGCGGGGGCCGATTTGGGGAGGGGGGCAGAGTCATCACAACAGAGTTACAGCATCCCGAGACAACACGCGGTAAAACGAGACAGTCTCTTGGGGGGAGGGGGGGGGGTTGCTTCGGGGGCTCGTCTTTTGTCGTAGAAGCGATTTGAGCCCCCCCCCCCCCCCCTTCTTGTTTTTGGAGTTGGGAGGAAGAAGTGAAAGAGGAGCAGGAGGGGAGGGGGAGGAAGCCTCACAAACTGTCACGCGCCTGGCCGTCGGCGAAAACAGCAGAGTGGGAGTGGGACTTTTGTGGTCCTGGAGGCTGTGGAGAGGTGCAGGCAAGTCAATGTGTACACAAAAACACCTGGCGCTCCACTCTCCCTGAGGGGCTCCGGCCCTCCGCCACTCTGCCCAGGAAAAAAAGGAAAAAGGGATCTCCTCTCCCCTTGTGTTAAGGCCCTCTTCTTCTCTCTCCCCCACCCCCTACCCCCCTTCCTTCCCTCCTTATCCCACGCTAACAGCCTGTAGAAGGTGTGGAGAACACCTCTGGTAGGTGGTAAAGTCAGGACTTTTGAGGAGTTGGACCCCGTCACAGCACCCCCAGCCAAATCCCCGCCAGAACGATCCTGCCCTCCTCCACCCCACCCCCATCCCTCTCTCCCGATTTCCTTGGGCTCTCTCTCTCTCTCTCTCTCTCTCTCTACACACACACACACACACACACAAACACACAGCCAGCCAGCCAGCCCAGAGTTCTCTCCAAACTACATTTCCTCATTGCTTTTGTCTGCCCTCCTTCCTCCCCACTTTCACCCATCACTGTTCTGTCCCTAACCTGTCTGCCTGTCTCTGTCTCTCTCTCTCTCAAACACAAACTCACTCTCTCTCTCTCTATCTATCTATCTCTCACACACACACACACATACACACACACACATACACACACACACACACACACACACAGAGCGAATGAGTGAGCCAGTGAATGAACAAGTTAGAGACATACAGACAGACGCACAGAGTCGCATATTGTATTCAAATGTTGACTGGGACAGAGGTATGCATTTTAAACACTTCCTCATCAAACGAAAATTTCACGTTGCCGACGTCACCGATGACGAAATGTTTGAATAGACCAATCACGGCCACCAGCCACAGCCGCCGGCAACGATGATGCAATTCGAACGTACTACAATGCTCCCTCCACCCTTCACCTTCACCCCCTACACCGCATTCTTTACGTTGGATACCACCTTCCTCCTCACGTGTCTCCTTCCTCCCTCCCTCATTGTCTCTATCTCTGTCTCTCCCCCCCCCACCCACCCCCATCTCTCTCTCTCTCCTCCCGATTCTGGGTTTCATTCTGGTCTCCTCTCTCTCTCTCTCTCTCTCTACACACACACACACACACTTTTCTCTTCAGCGCTTTCCATAACCATGTCCACCCTCATCCTCAATCCGCCCCCCCCCCCTCTCCTGTCCCAAGCCCCCATCCATCCTCCCTCCTCTCTCTCTCTCTCTCTCTCTCTCTCTCTCTCTCTCTCTACTTGCAAGTCTCCTTAACCTACACCCTACCACCCTCCTCTTCACCTTTTTTACTTTTCTTCGTTTCTGACACTTCTTTAGATTTCCAAAAGATCCAGTAGACTTCCTTCGAGCTCGGACATTCATCCTAAAGCATCTGAACTTTCAGATGAGAAACGCTGTACACATACGAACATATACACGCACGCATGCACGCGCGCGCGCGCGCACACACACACACACACACACACACACACACACACACACTCACACACACGCCCACACTCGGGAAAGAAGGGGGAGGGTGGAGTGTGAGGGTGGAGTGTAGCCACAGTTCAGCCCGGCTCTGGGAGCCCAGGTCTACAAATGAAGCCTCGAGCAGCAGGACGTCCAGGAGAGGGGGAGGGGTGGGGTGAAGGGGGGGGGGGGGGCAGCCAGACCCCCCCAGCAAGCTGGCCAAGGCATGATGCTGCATTCATTGCTACATTCCACACTACCCCCACCACCCTACATCCCTTTCCTACCCCCTTCCCCAGATCTAGCGCATTCTCTCTCTCTCTCTCTCTCTCTCTCTCTCTCTCTGTCCTGTCTGTCTGTCTGTCTCTCTCTCTCTCTGTCTCTCTCTGTCTCTCTCATACACACACACACACACTTCCCACGACATGTGTCGGGTGGGAAGGGGTGGATGGTAAATGAAGAGGGGGGAGGGGGATGGTAACTGAATGGGGAGAGGAGGAATGGTAAATGAAGGGGGGAGGTGGGGATGGTAATTTGGGGGGGGGGGGGAGAGGGGGATGGTAACTGAAGGGGGGGAGGTGGGGAAGGATTACGTCGACTGTGGGGAGTGGTGAAAGGTCCCAAGCTCTCCAAAGTCCTGCAGAGAGAGAGAGAGAGAGAGAGAGAGAGAGAGCGCTCTTAACTTTCCCGCCATTTTGCAAGTTTCAGATAGTGCAGTCAGTCAGTCACACACACACACACACACACACAGAGAGAGAGAGAGAGAGAGAGCAACACATAACACATTCACAGAGACAGATAGAAACAACACACACAAGGGGAGAGAGGGAGAGATAGAGAGAGAAAGAGAGAGAGAGAGGAAAAGACTCACACATACACACACACACACACTCTCACTCTGTCTCTCTCTCTCTCTCTCTCTCTGATGCCTGGAGGAAAGCTGGGGTGGGTGGGGCAGGGTGAGAATTGGCTATGGGAATTGGCTGCAGAAAAAAGGTGTTGGTCAGGTTGAGTAATGGTAAGAGAGAGAGAGAGAGAGAGAGAGAGAGAGAGAGACAGAGAGAGTCACACTTAACTTTCCCGCCGTTTTGGAAGTTGAAAATCGGGCAGTCAGTCCCCGCAATGGCCGCCATGACTGACAGACCACACTCACACACATACACACACACACACACACACACACACACACACAGAGACTCGCACACATACACACTCACTCACTCTCTTTCTCTCTCTGATGCCTGGAGGAAAGGTGTGTGTGTGGATGGAGTGGGGTGGGGGAGAGAGTTGGCTGTGATCGTGAATTTGCAGAAAAAAAGGTGTTAGTAAGGTTGAGAAATGGTCAGAGAGAGAGAGAGAGAGACTCAGACACATACACTCTCTCTCTCTCTCTCTCTCTCTCTCTCTCTCTCAGGCACACACAGAGGCCTGCCAGCTGTGTCCCCTTAACACCTCGGGGGTGGGGGGAGGGGGGGGGGTGGAGGGGGGGAGGAATGGATGGACCCCCCTTCAAAGCCCCAGGCCTCTTGGTCCCCCTACTCCAGCCTCCTCCACTGGACTGTGACACCCCCTCGCTAACTAGACCAGGTGGCTGGACCTCTGGCGGTTCCTTTACAAACAAGTGGATGTCTTCACCCAGATCTCAGACACCAGTTGTCTCCCAGGGTTACCAGGGCTCTGGCTTGTTTGTGACAGAAGGCTCCGTCTTCAGGACGAGAGAGGGTTGGGGGGGGGGAGGGGACGAAGACACACACACACAGACAGACAGACAGACAGACACGCGCACAAAGAGAGAGAGAGAGAGAGAGAGAGAGAGAGAGAGAGAGAGAGATGCTGAGTAGCTCCCCCCCTCCCCCGCCCCTTCAATCATACCTAGAGGAAAGGTGTGTGTGTATGTGGATGGGGTAAGGAGTGGGGTGGGAGAGAGACAGACAGAGAATGCAGAGAGAGAGAGAGAGAGATGTTGAATACCCCTCTCCCCCTCCCTCAATGATGCCCACAGGAAAGGTGGGTGTGTGGATGGGGTAGGGGAGGGGGAGAGAGACAGACACGCAGAGAGAGAGAGAGAGAGAGAGAACAGACAGGCAGGCAGAGAGAGCAAGAGAGAGAGGGAGAGAGAGAGATATGCTGAATAGCCCCCCTTCCACCCACCCACCCCTCAATGATGCCTAGAGGAAAGGGAAGTGGTGTGTGGATGGGGTAGAGGTGGGGGGTGGGAGGAAGAGAGAGAGAGACAAAGAGAGAGAGAGAAGGAGACAGAGATATGCCTGGGGGAAAGGTGTGTGTGGATGGGGTAGAGGGTGGGGTGGGGTGGGTGGTGTAGGGTGGGGGAGGTGGCTGTCAACGTGACTTTGCAGATAAAAAGGTTTTGGTCAGGTTGAGTAACAGTCAGATTGAGTAAAATGACGCAAACACGCAGCCTCCCCCCCCCCCCCCACACACACACACCCTCCTCTTCCCCTCTCACTTTCTTTCTCTTCTCCACCCACCCCCCACCCGGATGTGATCGTGACTTTGCAGAAAAAGGCGCTGGTCAGGTTGAGTAACGGTCAGGTTGACTAACATGACGCAAAACACGCAGCCCCCTCCCCCCCACACACACACACCCCCCCTCCTCCCTCTTCCTCTTCTCCTCTCCCTTCCCCCTTTCTCTTCTTCCCATTCTCCCCCACCCCTTTCCCCTCCCATCCTCCCCCCCCCCCCCCCCCCCACCCACACACACACCCTCTCCCTTCTTCCTCTCTCCTCTCTCTCCCTTCCCCCTTTCTCTTCTTTCCCCATCCTCCCCCACCCCTTTCCCCTCCCATCCACCCTCCTGCCCCCCCCCCCCCCCCCCCCCCCCCCACACACACACACACACATCCTTTGTTTCCTTGTCTTGCTTAAAAAAAAAAAAAAAAAAAAAAAAAAAGCGATGGAGGAGGAAGAGACGTTGGCAGCTCTCTGCCCAAGCAAAACAGTTTGGTTTCCTTGTCAATTCGCTGGAGGCCGGGAAGCGGTGTGATAAACGACTATGGCTGATGAGTGTAATTAGTTTGTCTGTTTGGAGACCACTTCTACAGCTTGTTGAGAAAGGGGTGGCTGGGTGGGTGCGGGGGATGGTTGTTTACGCTCTCTGCTTTCAGTTTTCTTTAGGGAAAAAAGCGCTGTGTGTGAGATCAAATCCAATAAAAGATGATGAAATATTGACCTTTCGTGACAGCCAACCGCCGGGGGGGGGGGTTTTCAGCTCGGCTCTTCTTTGACTTGACTGGTCGTTGCGTAAGTCGCTAGACTGCGACAGCCAACTGCAGGTAGTAGTCATGATAAATAACAAGTGCTCGCGCGTCGTCGTCCAAGTGTGTCTGCCTGTCTGTCTGTCTGTCTGTCTCTCTCTCTCTCACTCTCTCTCTCTGTCTCTCACTCTCTCTCTCTCTCTCTCGACATATATAGATATGTGTGTGTGTGCGCGCGCGCACGCGCGCGCGCGCATGCGTATATATATTTTATGTGGTAGTAGTAGTTCTAATAGTAATGAGTGCGCGCGCGCGCGCGCGCGCGCGCGCGCGCGAGAAAAGAGAGAGAGAGAGAGAGAGAGATTGTGTGTCTAGATACAGTGTGCGAGTGTGTGTGGTGCGCGCTCGCGCGTCTGCGCGTGTAATGTGTATATATGTGTGTATACATGTATACTTTAATTGCTTTCTTTGTGTATTTGATGTTTTTGTGATCCAGAGGTTAACGTTCCCGTGTGTGTGTGTGTGTGTGTGTGTGTGTGTGTGTGTGTACCAGAGAATAAGAGATATGATATGAGATATGTATGCTGATGTGGTGGATGTCTGTGTGCGTTCAAGCGATTTCTGTCATTCTGGTACTGGAAAGTTAACCACTGGGTCACAAAAAGCATGAACATTTAATATAATGACAACTGATCCAAAGACTCTCTCTCTCTCTCTCTCTCTCTCTCTGTATGTCTCTCTCTCTCTCTCTCTCTCTGTATGTCTCTGTCTCTGTCTCTCTCTCTCTCTCTCTCTCTCTCTCTCTCTCTCTCTCTCAACCCAAAACTGAAGCGTATAGTAATAAACACTCGTACAAAGCACAGACAGGCTCAACTTTCAGTTTCAAATCATCACTGAGGCGTCACTACGTGCAGAATACTCTCATGTCCTGGCCATGACCCCCCAGTTGCGTGGGAAAAAAAAAAGGGGGGGGGGGGTGAGAGGAGTAGGGGGCGTTGACAAACTAGAATACTTTAAAGTACTCGTTGAAAACACAGCTTAGCAATCAATGAAGGCGATCTATTGTCACCATCGAACGACAGGAACAGAGACACTTGAGGTACTGAACACCCACTTAACTTACACACACACACACACACACAGAGAGGCACCACACACACACACACACACACACACACGCACGCACACACGCACGCACACACACAGAGGCACACACACACACACACACACACACACACACACACACACACACACACACACACACACACATACAACAGGCACACACACACACATAGGCACACACACACACACACACACACACACACACACACACACACACACAATACACACAGGCACACACACACACACACACACACACACACACACACATACAAGCACAGACAGGCACACACACACACACACACACACACACACACACACACACACACACACACACACACACACACACACACACACACACACACACACACACACACACACACACACACACACACACACACACACACACACACACACACACACACACACACACACACACACACACACACACACACACACACACACAATCCTTGGGCTGTGGCGCAGTTTGGCGGACATTTTCTGGCTTCACAAAAGTGCGTATAAACATCAAGATGGAAAAGTCGCAGAGAACGCAACATGTTAAACAAACAAGAGGAGAGGCACGGGAGTAGCGGTGGGAGTGGGAGGAGAGGTGAGCAAAGTAGAGTGGGGGTGGGGTGGTAGGGGGGGGGGGGGGGGGGGGGGGGGGGGAGAAGAAATTAGAGTAATTAAGCGTGGCCCTATGTTGCTCTGTTGTTAACTGATTTTGAAGCCTGGCAGAAAAAAAAAAGACTTAGAATCTCCCAAGTTTAACAATATCCTCCTCCCCACTCCCCTCCCCCCCCATCCCCCCCCCCCCCCCCCCCCCCCCCCCCCCCGCGCGTCCATTCCCCACCCCGGCCTTTTACAGATTCCAGGCTTAGCGCACCATAATGTATTGGTGTCCACGCGTACACACAACCCCCCCCCCCCCCCCCCCGCCCCCCCCCAGTCCATTCCCCACCCCGGCCCCTTACAAAGTCCAGACTTAGCGCACCATAATGTATTGACATCCACGTTTAAAGCACACACACACCTCACCCCCTTCCTCCCCCCCCGCACCCCCCCCCCCCCACCCTCCCGGCCCCTTACAAAGTCCAGACCTAGCGCACCATAAATGTATTGACATCCACGTTTACAGCACACACACACACAACACACACACACACACACACACACCCACACCACACACCCCCCCTTCCCCCCCCATCCCCCTCACCACCCCCACCCCCCCACCCACACGGCCCCTTCCAGATTCCAGACTTAGCGCATCATATTGATATCTAAGTTTACAGCACACCCGCACCCCCCCCCCCCCCCCCCCCCCCCCCCCCCCCCCCCCCCCCACCGCGTCCATTGCCCACTCCGGCCCCTTAACAGATTCCAGACTTAATGCACCATTACGTTTTGATGTCCAAGTTTTACAAAAGCAGCAAAGAACAAGACTGACAAGGAATTATACAACAGCTGTGGTAAAGTCAATGGAGGTCGATGACTTAAATCCCACTCAGGGTCAGATACGCACTAAAGGGACATCCTTTTGGATTTTTTTTTTTTTTTTTCAGTTTGGGAAACGAATGTCAGAACATTTGCATGAGCACACCGCACGTTCGTTGCTGGCTCGCAGACAATGTGCTGTTTCTGTGTTGAGTACTGGAATATGGTTGCTCAGTCTGGGATCCTTACAATCTAAAGGACATTGATAACCTCGAAAAGATTCAGAAGAGAGCAGCACGGTTCGTAACAGGGAACCATATCAGAGAGAAAGGGAATACTAGGAAGAACATGAGGAAATTAGAATGGAACCCTTAGAAGAGAGAAGAGCTTTTATTAAACTAATACCTTCTTCAAAGGCAGAGCTAAACTAATTGATATCCCAATGGAACAACTAGTATTTAATAAAAGTAGCACCAGGAGTGGCGGTCAATCTTATGCCATACCTGCATCAAATATTGACAGCCGTTTACATTCATTTTAACCTAGTTCTGTAAGGCTGTGGAACTCACTGCCGGGTGCCATCAAGATTGCCACAAATGCAGTCTCTTTTAAAAATCAAATTGACAAGACAATCCTGAGATCTGCATATTGATTGACTTTTCTACTTTTAACTTCCCCAGCTGTTTTATGGGTTACCTAGGCCTTAACCTGGCCATTGCTTTTAACCTTTTACATTTCATGTGCGACTCTTCTTCTTCTTCTTCTTTCTTGCTTCTCCTCCTCCTCCTCCTCCTTCTTCTTCTTCTTCTTCTACTTCTATTCTCGTTATTATGACTCTATTATTATCATCAAAATTATTATTATTATCATTATCATTATTAGTATTCTTATTGTTGTTGTTACATTTCTATGATTGTTATTGTCATTATCATTGTCGTTATTGTTTTTGTTGCTGTTACTGTTGTTATCGTTATTGTAATCATCCTTATTATTGCAAGCATTACTTGCATCAGCATCCCTGTTTTAACTGCATCTTTGTAATGATTTTGATCATTATAATTATGGATGATCATCATCACCATCAACATCATCATCATTGATCATAACAACTATGTCATCTTCTGAACATCATCCGTTCCCGGCCAATTATGCAAACCTACACCACACACACACACACACACCTACACACACACACACACACACACACACACACACACACACACACCACACACACACACACACATGCGTGGGCGCACACACACCCTTACCCGTGCACGCCAACATACGGAAGCACATATATACACGTGTACATATACACTCATGTGCGCACACTTACGTCTTCCACACAAGTTCACACAGATCACACACATTCACAGGCACACACAAACATACGCACCCAAGCACATGAGCTGCCTACACTCGTACACTTGGGCCTGTCTAAGCACGCACCAACTGCGCGTCCGTGCGCGCGCACACACGCACACACACACACACACACACACACACACACACACACACACACACACACACAACCCTCCACAAAACCTTTGTTTTTCTGTTCTTGTTCTGTGTTCTTGTTCACACACACACACACACACACACACACACACACACACACACACACACCACACACGCGTGCGCGCGCGCGCGCGCATGCGACTATAGTAGTAGCGCAGACAATGTCAAGTAAGTTACTCTAGATCTGACCAGTGCGTTCCGCTATTGTGCAGGTCAGGCAACTGCTCGGTAGTGTCCACGAGACCTGCGTCTTTAATCCTTCCACCTTAGTTATTTAGGTATTTATCCGTCCAGCTATGAATCCTACGCTTTCTGGTCCCGCAGCTTAGCACCTGTGGAGTAGCGTATATGGACTGGTCCGCGCGCAGTGACACCACTTTGGTGAAACTGAGGGGGCCGGAATAGCTCAGATGGTAGAGCGACGGACTCATAATCTAGGGTTGCAGGTTCGAATCTCCACCGGGTCGTTTCGGTACAGGGGGAGTTAATATGGGTTTCTGACTCCATTTCCCACACAGTCTTTCCAATGAGACTATAAACCGAGGTTCCGTGTGTGAACACACGCATAACATCTTGCACACACGTTAAATCCCATCACCAATGAGACTATAAACTGAGGTTCCGTGTGTGAACACACGCATAACATCTTGCACACACGTTAAATCCCATCACCAACTTTCGGAAGAGAAGGCCAATTTGGCCGTTGGTATGGAGGACACGTTACACATAGCATGCACCTACCCCGAAGATGGAGTATGGCTGCCGTAATGGCGGGATTAAAAAAAAAACGGCTCACACACACACAAAACTCCACTCCATGTGTTGGCAAGATGGTATTAATACTTGCCTGTCTGTACAGGGGGAGTGTCCGCAGGGTATCGGCCTGCGTGCGCAGAAGAAGAAGAGGGAGGAGGTGAAACTGAAACTACCGCCGAGTGCATGTATTGTGTCAGTCAGGAGGAAGCCATCGTACAGTGGAGGCAGCGTGCTGATGCGTTAGAAATGCCAGCGTAGATTAGTCACAGCACCGGAAGCCTGTTAAGCTCCAGAATGCAAAAGACCCTGACCTCAACTCGAGCCAGCCCGTAACTGTACCACCCCCCTGATAAAATAAACCGTCATTCATAAACTGTGCCCGCACTGTGAGGCAGTGGGGGGGGGGGGGGGGTTGTCTTTGGGGCTTGTGGGGGGGGGGGGGGGGGGGGGGGGGGGGGGGGACAATGTTTTGTCCCTAAAGTTACTGGGGGGGGGGGGGGGGGGGGGGGGGTTGGGGGGGAAAAAAAAATCCAATGATAAAAACCTCATTAATAGATTGTTGTCCACCGTAAAGGTTAGTGTATGTTTATTCCCTTGTTTACTCTAACATTAACGTGGCTTTTAAAAAATTGGGGGGGAAAAAAGATAAACTCTTCATCAGTTAACTGTGTCGCCGCCTGGGTTAGTGGATTTGTCTTCTCTCTTGTTCTCCGCCGGTATTGGAAAGAATATGGCTCTGAGTGAAAGTCACCGGCAGCCACAAAGCATTCGTTCTTATTGTGCGCGCGCGCGCGCGCACACACACACACACACACACACACACACACACACACACACACACATCTACTTTCCCCCGTCTATACTTTCCGCGGCCAAGTTTTCTAGATGATGACTCAGGCTGAGAGATAGTTATTGGCAGGGCCTGGTGTCCACTCTCTCACGGTTTCTTTCTCATGTTTGCCATTAGTACTTTGTCTGGTTCCTGGAACAATCCTAACTGGGAAGCTCGAATTTAGACTATCGGTAAGACGCATTTTCTTTTTCAACAACGAACAGTGCTTAAAGCTTAGAAGTATAAGATTAGGGTTTCTCTCCACAAAACCACCGGAGAATGAATGGATAAAAAAATGAATCTTTGAACGTTCGTGCCCTGTCCGTGTACATGCTTTGATACAAAGAAATAACCCGCTCGATAGTCACAAAATTGCTCGTGCCACACTTCAAAAAGTACCCCCCTCAAAGACAAGCACCCGGAGCGGCAAAAATGGACGAATTCATTCCACGCTCACCTTGCTGCCGATTTTGACCAGAGAAGGGATTGTTCTTGTAATGTTCATGGTCCTAAAGTGTGTTTCTCTCTTACCCCGAAGAGGACCTCACAGGTCGAAACGCGTCGTGTTTTGTCTTGTGATTCGTTTGTTCATGTTTGGCGGATAAGTCCTGTAAACTTTTTTTTTAAATTTATAAGTGGAGAAAAAGTTCAGGGGGGAAAAAAAGCGGCAAAAGTATTGACTGCGAAAGTACAAGTCACCAGAGATACCCCTGTTCTGCTCTCCTCCCATCTCTCCCCCTCCCCCCCCCCCCCCCCCCCCACACACACACACACACACACCCTCCTCCCCCACCCCTCTGTTTCAACAACAACCTGGAGCACTGGAGGAAGAGACCCACTCATGCCTTGCCGTGACAGCTCATCCCAACACCCCCCCCCCACCCCCACCCCACCCACCCCCCCCACTCCCTCCTCACGGCGTGGCGCATCCCTCAAAGCCATCCCATCCCATCCCCAGTCCCCACCCGCTTTCATTCCATTTCAAGATTCGATTTTCCACCAACATTAATCACACACCTGAGTCCTCCTTCCTTCCAGACCAGGTGCCGGCCGGGCTCCGGGGCCTGTGGGCATGAGGGGAAATTGATTAAAGTTCACTCGCCGACCTCTTGTGGCACTAAAATATTGACAGGGGTCCAAGACGGGGACCCCCCCCCCCCCACCACCACCACCACCACCACCACCATCCTACACTCTCACTGCCCCCCTGAGGAGCAGCAGCAGATCTATATCCATGACTAAACTGGGAGGAGGAGGACGGGACGGGGGGGGGGGGGGCGGTTGGGGGGGTAGGGTAGCGCTCTTCTGTTTCTACAGATGTCAAAACTTGGGACTTTGGTCTTCTAGCACCTGAGTGAGACACACGTCGTCCTCCACTCCCTTTCTCTCCTCTGTCCTTCCCTGCCAGCCCGCCGCGTCTCCTGTTCTTCCCTCCCCCCCCCCACCCCCGTACCCCACCCCCTCTCTCTCTCTCTCTCTCTCTCTCTCTCTCTCTCCGATCTCTCTCTCTCTCCAGACACTTCCCTCTTATCTGTATTACTCTCTTATCTGTATTACTCTCTCATCTTCCAACGTCCCCCCCCCCCTACCCCAGTGACGCGACTGCCTCGTTCCAGCTCCCCTCACGCAGCAACTCGCAGGCTTGTCCCCTGTCTGGAGACAGCCCCAGCACCATCAGTCCACAAGGGAGCGGTCAAGCCGTCCCAAGGCAACCCATCAGAGGAGACACCGCACTGCTGCCCGGTCACTTTGCTGGTGTTCAGTGTGCTGCCTGGTCCGATGAGCATACACAGGACCGCTCGCCCATTAAACCCCATACCAGCCACAGTGACCGTTTAGAGCGGAGCTGGTGTGAGTGCCCTCCAGCTGGCCCACTATGCCCATCCTTTTTTTTTTTTTTCTTTCTGTGGCGTTCCTGGCAATGGTAGATCCTCCATCCGGTTAGTAAGGTGACGTCCACAGTCCGCCGCACAGACCCCCAACCGGTCCCCACAGCTTCTCCTTGGACCTCAAACCGGACTGGGCCACGTCCGGCGCATCGCTTCTCCAGTCGCTGTGGCTGGGTCCCTTTGAGGCTGGAGGCCGGCGGCGCTGTCACCGCCTGGAGAACCACGGGACGAGCACCATACCGTGGGGTATCAGTCTGCATGGCCAATTTGGGTGAGATTGCGTAGTGTCTGGTCTTCTCCTGTACTCGTGACTCTGTGCAGGAGGTCTACGCTGGCTGGAATCATCCGATAGATTCCGACTTCAGAGCAGCTCGTGGTTGTCTGGTTACCCTGGTAAAAAGCGCGTCTAACGTACACCAGCAGTCCGGGTTTTGATGACATGTTTTCCTTTCTCTTAAGCTGGTGATGGTTCGCGACACCTTCTTCCGTATTATCCAGTGCACCTCCTAAGCGCAAGGCTTCAGGGATCCCCAATCCACCACCAGGGGACGCGCCTCTACGCGCTGTAGCCCCGGCGCGAGGACTATGCCCATCAGACTAGGGTTCCTAGGAACTTGCCTTTGCCGGCGATTTGGGGGAAAAAAAAAAAAAAAAAAAAAAACACCAGGGGCGTGGATGTGGATGATGGAAATAAAAACTGAGATGCGCACGAACAGCAGGGAATGAAGGGCCAGAGAATGCTGAGACTTGTCATGATAATCAGCGCGGACGATGAAGACTGGGGTTCCAGCCTGACCAGAGACTGCCTACATTACAGGGCTGCGCTCGATGCATGCCTCCATGATATAATCCGGGGTCAACCAGGCCTGAGAGATACAGCTACCTGCAGTTTTGGTCAGCAGTTGTTAGCAACACTCCCCAGAGACGGATTCGTTAATTAAGTGGATGAACTCGACTGTGTGGTTCCAGCCGTCCCATTTGACCCCAGAGCACAATCAGCCCAGTCGGGGCTGAAAACTGCCTCGAAACATAAAAGGCTCTGATGGGAGTGGAACCAACCATACTCAGCCTGCAAGTCCGCGACCGCGACGCCAACCGCTGCACGGTGAACTATGACGGCTGTTAGCCTGACGTCTTGATCAGCTTCCGAAAGTCGTCGTTTGGTGCCAGAAAAAGAGCTGGAGAGCTGTTCACCATGTTCTGTTGGAACCGTTTCCCTCGCCTCGGCCTCGTTTTCATTCCACGTCTATCTCGCGCCCAATTTGAGGAGATAAGTGATTGTGCGTTCTTCGTTTCCATTGTCTTGACTGTTATTTTCCCTTTGCCTGACCTTTCGACCAAAGAGGTCGAAACTCGTCGTGTTCTGTCTTGTACTGTGTTTTCCTCTTTCTTTCGGCATGGATGGTCATGTTTCTAAGTTTGTTTTATTGCTACCTGCCGTCACCTCACTCCCTTGTGTCCTCAGTGTTCAGCTGCGCTGTGCCTGCTGCTCTGTCACAGGGCATAGCGTTGGCCTGCTGCTGCTCACAGGGCATAGCGTTGGCCTGCTGCTGCTCACAGGGCATAGCGTTGGCCTGCTGCTGCTCACAGGGCATAGCGTTGGCCTGCTGCTGCTCACAGGGCATAGCGTTGGCCTGCTGCTGCTCATAGGGCATAGCGTTGGCTTGCTGCTGCTTCATAGGGCATAGTGTTGGCTTGCTGCTGCTCTCATAGGGCATAGCGTTGGCTTGCTGCTCCTCACAGGGTATAGCGTTGGCTGCTGCTGCTCATAGGGCATAGCGTTGGGCTGCTGCTGCTCATAGGGCATAGCGTTGGCTTGCTGCTGCTCATAGGGCGTAGCGTTGGCGTTGGCTGCTGCTGCTCACAGGGCATAGCGTTGGCCTGCTGCTGGCTCATAGGGCATAGCGTTGGCCTGCTGCTGCTCATAGGCATAGCGTTGGCCTGCTGCTGCTCATAGGGCATAGCGTTGGCCTGCTGCTGCTCATAGGGCATAGCGTTGGGCCTGCTGCTGCTCATAGGGCATAGCGTTGGCTTGCTGCTGCTCATAGGGCATAGCGTTGGCTTGCTGCTGCTCATAGGGCATAGCGTTGGCTTGCTGCTGCTCATGGGCATAGCGGTGGGCTGCTGCTCCTCATAGGGCATAGCGTTGGCCTGCTGCTGCTCATATAGGGCATAGCGTTGGCCTGCTGCTCATAGGGCATAGCATTGGCCTGCTGCTGCTCATAGGCATAGGTTGGCCTGCTGCTGCTCATAGGGCATAGCGTTGTGCTGCTGCTCATAGGGCATAGCGTTGGGCCTGCTGCTGCTCATAGGGCATAGCGTTGGGCTGCTGCTGCTCACAGGGCATAGCGTTGGCCTGCTGCTGCTCATAGGGCATAGCGGGTTTGCTTGCTGCTCTCATAGGGCATAGCGTTTTGCTGCTGCTCATAGGGCTTAGCGTTGGGCTGCTGCTCATAGGGACATAGCGTTTGGCCTGCTGCTGCTCATAGGGCATAGCGTTGTGCCTGCTGCTGCTCATAGGGGCATAGCGTTGGCCTGCTGCTCACAGGGCATAGCGTTTTGCTGCTGCTCATAGGGCATAGCGTTGGCCTGCTGCTCATAGGGCATAGCACTGACCTGCTGCTCATAGGGCATAGCGTTGGGCTGATGATGCTCATAGGGCTTAGCGTTGGGCTGCTGCTGCTCATAGGGGCATAGCGTTGGCCTGCTGCTGCTCACAGGGCATAGCACTGACCTGCTGCTCATAGGGCATAGCGTTGGCCTGCTGCTGCTCACAGGGCATAGCGTTGGCCTGCTGCTCACAGGGCATAGCGTTGGGCTGTTGCGCAGCTCGCCCTAAACTTTTTCATCTTGATTGTTGATTTATTCAACCATCAGCTGTGTAAATCCTGCGCACGTTGGACTCGTAGCTTAACAGATGTGGTGTAGCGTATAAGGACTAGCCCGGACGCTGTGACACCGTTTGGATGATACGTACTGAAACTGGTCAAACAATGGATAGGTTAGGTCCTGGTTCACCATTGCTGAGATGGGAGTTAGGCTTTAGGCTTTAAAGGAGAGAACACACACAAGGAAAGAACACACACACAAGCACATACAGAAAGTCACAAAACACCTGATACCACACACACAAGTATGCACACACACACATAACACACGCACACACACACACACACATTTAGGCACGCACACACACGCACAAGCGCACACGCATGCATATTTACACGCATGCACGCACGCATGGCACACACTGCTGACACGAAAGTTAACGCTTTAGGCTTCTTGGAGAGAAAACACATACAAGCACGCACGTATGTATAATACACCATCTTTCTCTTCTCCACCCTTTTCCCCCTCTCCATCTCTCTCTCTCTCTCTCTCTCTCTCTCTCCTCTCCTCTCCTCTCCTCCTCCTCCTCCTCCCCTTACATTTCTCGTCCCGCCCGTCAGATCCCCAGTCATTCCACCACAGACGCTTCACCTGGAACTCGGACTACAAAGGTGTCTGATACTTTTCAACGTGGTTCACTTAGCAAAATCGACCCCCCCCCCCCCCCCCCCTCCTCCTCCTCCTCCTCTCACACCCCACACTCATTGTTCTCCCCCAGCCCCCTTGCAACCCTTCAGCTGTTTCCCATGACAAAAGGGCGGTGCGGCCCAGGGAGACTTGCTTTGAGCTTTGTGAAGAGGTGTTTTACAGCTGGGTGACTTGTCAGCAGTTGTGTAAACAGCGTGTGACGTCAGTGTTTGTCGCAGTGCGGTGTGGTGTCAGCGTTCCTGTTACAGGCGATGTGACGTCAGTGCTGAAGCTGGGCCCATTGGTCGTACCACACCTGTGTCCGAGAGAGAGAGAGAGAGAGAGAGAGAGCCATTGACAGCTGTCAATCACGGCCCATCATAGAGCCAGATTGGGGAGACAACCCCTTCCCCCACCTGTCCATCCCCCTCCCCCTAGTACTTCCCCCCCCCCCGCGTGGCCTCACCTCTTCAACATCCCCCACTCCAAGGATCCCCACCCTGGATCCGTCTCCCCATTCCAGACTGCTCTATCCTCCTCGCCCCACCCCCGCAGTCAATTGCTTTTCACTGACCACTCCCCGCCGCCATTTCCATGCTTCCTTCAGACGACTCAAAGTATCAACTGGACTATGTTACAAAAGTTATGCGGCCACACCGCTGACGTGTTACATCCCAACCTTCAATTCTTTCTCCCATTGTGCCTGGTGTCCATCCCATCCGGTTTCCCCGCCGCCCCCCTCCCCCCCCACGCCCCCCCCCCCCCCGACCACCCCCCCCTCCCCCCCCCCCCCACCACTTCCCATCTCACGCACCGACGCACAGAGACAGAGAGAGGCAGAGACAGAGAGACAGAGAGAGATAGATGATGAGAGAGAGATGATCCAAGGAGATCAAGCTGCTAATTTACGACAACCGTATTGTTTCCAATATAAAGACCTTTCATGCAGTTGGCAGACTGCGGAGGGGACAATACAACATGGGGCAGAGTGAGCTCGAGGGACAGCACCGGCAAACGAAGAACATGTTGACGGGTAGCCTACCACAGTACGTACTCAAGTGGGGTAGGACACACAGACCGGCGACTTTGAAAATGGAGACACACATGAGAGCGCGGAGACAAAACTGACATGGACACAACAACGTACGCGGGCACACGATAACCTACAGTGTACATGACGCCCCGTGAAGCCGTTTCTACATTATTGTGCAAAAAAAAAAAATAAATAATATAAAGAAGAAGGATGAACCACGTACTAGAACATGCACTTCATTACGGCCAGTAAATGCCACCGATCGTTTCACTTACTGAGTGAAAGGTGTTGTTTGACAGTTAAAACAACCCTAACTCGTTCACTGCTTAAGCAAAAGCTTTAGTAGTAGTTAAAAAAAAAAAAAATGATTGTAAAAACACGCTTCAAAAGCCCTTTTTGTGGCCATTGTGGTTTCCACGATCAACTTACGTGGCAGACAGAGACCTTCTACACGGGACATTTTCCTTGCATTTGTTGTCGTAGAGAGTTTAGCAATGTGCGCTACAAATACAGCACGCAAAACGGGGCCGAAACCTAAGGGGAGGAGATGGGGGAATCTTCTCAACTACGAAGAAAAAAAACAAACAACAAAAAAAAACGGTAGCACTGAATGGAGCTACATGGAAGCTTGGGGACCATGAACTTACGTGGGTAGTCTGGGGGTGCTAGACGACGGTGAGTTGCCCCTCAAACCACCGCGTGCCCGGGTCGCCCACTGCGTCTCCTCTCTCTCGGCGCCCCACTCTCTCTGTGTCTCGATGCTCGGAGCGCGTACCAGCGTTGGGTGATCGACCATTAGAGGTCGGGTGTTGATGCTGTGGTACCCCAGCGTGTGAGTGCCAAAGATTCGTGGTGTTGCTGTTCCTGTCCTTCTGGGGGTTCCACGAAGTGGCGGTCGGGGAAAGGTCCTGCGGGAGACAACCTCCACACAGAACTCCGTAGTGAAGACAGTCCGGCGTGTCGGACTCGTTCTCAGACATTACACCATGAAGCAGTTTGGAAGTGGAGTCGGTAACGGGAGCCGGAGGCGCGTGGCCGTTGGCTAGAGACTCGATGGGGGATGGTGAAATTGGGACTATGACGTCTGCCGCCACAGGTCAGAGGTCGGGGCGTGTCGTCTCGTGCAGTGGTGTCCATGTGTCATGAGCCGGACTATTGGTATCAACGAGCGAGTGAGCTTGTCTGTGACTCCATGGGCGTGGTATCTTTTTACGACCAAAAGAAGAAAATAATTGTTTCGGCTATGCAGAAATGTATCGACACGCAGCCGTATGAAATGAAAGAAAATGACCACAGTACATTAACAATATACAAAAAACAAAAAAAAAAAAAAAAAAAAAAAAAAGAGCATACGGACGCGATATCACGAAAGCTTTTTTGACTTGGCTAAAGAGATTCTAGAGTAGCCGTCAACGATTTTGAGATTTTCTGAATCAACATACAACTTCCATTGCCCCTCTTAAAGTAAGCTAGATTAATAAGGGAGGCTGCGCTAGGGGGCCGAGACAGGCCAGTGGCATGGATTGCCAGCTGACGTGACCTTTGCCTGTGCCCGCCTCAGCATCAATCCCCGCAATGCCATTGGGGTGTTGGCATGGAGTGCAGAAATTCACAGCATGTAAACGTAACTCCCATCTGCCAATATTGATTGTGCAAACGATATGATCTAAAGGCCATAGCAGAAAGCTGATCTCCTTGCCCATCCATGCCATTCGGCGTTGTATGCTGTTTGATAGTTGTGACCATCATCAAATGGGCTTGTTGTTTATCTGATATTTGTTGGCCATCAATCAAAGGGGTGTTGTTATCTGATAGTTGGCCATCAATCAATGGCTGTTTGATATTCATTATCCGTTGTTTTTATTTACCATCAATCAATGGACTGTTGTGCCTACCTGTTTGAGAGGTCTTGGGAGTCGACGCCACCGATCAATGGACAATCGCATCTGTTTGATAGACCATGACCATGCATCATCCAAAAGCATGCAGCCACAACTAGTAACGTGTCTCATCATGATTTTGATAGCTGTGAGTGGGTGCACGTGTACAGAGCACGTGTAGTGATGCAGACATCTTGACATAAAGTCGCCGGGAAATGAGGACTGTTATACGAAGAGTAGGGAAGACACTTCCTGAGACAGTCCCCGGGATAACGCCTCTCTTCCAAACAGATAGTCCTAGTCTTCATGAAGCTGCAGCCCCGCCAGGTGCTCGAGACCAGTGCCGACCAATCACCAGTCTCACTCACAAACACCCAGGCAGTGTTATGCCCCCTAATCTTTTAAATCCTTGATAACCCAGTCTTCTGCAGTGGTGCACCTTAGAGGGGAGACTGCAAGTGGACGTGACCTATCCCCTATCTGTCAGCGTGTGGCGTGTCACATGAGTACACACCTTTAGTTGAACAAGGGGGTTCATGAGCGGACTTTACGGATACTGAATGATTAAAAGATCTAGCGGTCAATGTCTTGGACTTTGTCAAACAAAAGCAAGAACGCGAATCGAAAAGTTTCATCATCAGCAAACATGCAAAAAAGTTTGCCAAGATTGCTCGGAGCGAAATGCCTTGTCATACATGCGCAAGACAGAGAAAATTTTTTTATCACCAGGCGATACAAAGCATCGTCTGGGACCAAAAACATTGCATATCACGACTCCGAACAGAACTCCCGCAGACACATAATGGCGACTCCTCGCTTGACTACGGACACTCATCCAATCCCAGACTTTGGTCCGAATGACAGTTTTTTTTTTTAACTCGCCAGACGAATTGACTCAACTACAACACAGACTTCCTTCAGCATGGCAACAACTTGTTGGCACAAACTATGACTCTCGGTGTCTCATACAGCATGAACTTGTTGGGTCTCGTGTCAGAGACAGCGAAGGAAGGTTGGGGAAAGAAGTGGGAGGGAGAGCCAGCCGGCATGGCTGTAACAATAACAAAGTCATGACCAGGGGCAAAGGAAAGAAGTGTATCCCAGTGTGTGTGTTTCTAAACAGAAAGAACTTAAACAAGTTCTAGAAACTTCGCTGTCTTCTTTTGCCTGCTGTATTCTTTCGGGCACTTGACTGTCATCTCATACTTCCCTTTGAGTGCTGTATTTGGCTAAATACGTAGGCTGACCTTGAACACAATTCACCGTGATCTGAAATCGAGCAGTCTGCACCACATATACCATTGTCCCTCCCACAATGTCCACCTGTCCTTCTTTCTGGCGATGAGGATGGTCGATCAGAGACGTCAATGCCTGAAGCATGAGTGCATCTTGCGTCTTTGTAACGGGGGTGGACGATGCGGACCATGGAGTGGGAAGACAAGGTCACGGTGTGGAGCACAGCCTGAGCAGACCCATTGCTGCTGCACCGTGCCACTCTCTCAAAGAGACTCTGGACACACTCTCCATCCCAACCCTGAGGTCTGTCTCAGCTCTGACTGAGGAGCTTGTCTGGATCTTGAACAGCAAACATGAAGGGTGAGATTTCATGATTGAAAAAAGAGGGACAACCCTCATTGTACCCTCATCTGCAGAATCTGTAACACTCTCGTAGATGGTTCTGCAGGACAAGCAAACCTCAAGACCCGAAGACGGCACGTAGGGGCAACCTGCAGATAGAACATTCCTTTGTGTGGATAGTCTTTATAACATTGGTGGCTGACACGGGACACTGTGGCAAATTTCCTGTCGATCTTACACGACAGACTGATAGACCCTCGGTCCTGGGAATGGCAGAACATCCACGGCAATAGCCTTTAAAATAGATCTCAGCCCAACGGGCTACCAACGCAACTCTCAACTCCTTCAAATACAACCGACCTTCACACAGATCGTGTTTCTAAGAACAACAGTTTCTAAACCACAACAACCAAGTCCTGACTGACCCGACAACAGTACACTCTGGTCTGCAGGCAGCTGGCTGTTCCGTCCGACTAGCTTGATGGGACAACAAGCTACCGGCTTGACCCCACGACAGCACATACTGGTCTGAGGGTAGCTGGCTGTTCCGTCGTCGGCTACCTTGATGGACAACAAGCTACCGGGTTTGACCCGACTAGAGCACAGACTTTTCCCGGTAGACACACACGTCTTAGTCCTTATGGAGCAGCATGGCTCAACCTCGGGAAGTAGGACCTTTAATGTCATTACTCACAGACTGTACTAGATTTTTGTTAAATTTGTGTCGCTGAAATAGTTCAGTTTTTTAAACAAAGGAAGTCGCAAACACAGACACCACGGTTTGAAGTACGTCCCCCCCCCCCCCCGTTATTAAAATAAGCATGAGGATGAATAGGGCGTAAGTTGGTGATGAGCTGTCAACTCGGAACAGTCGCTATAAGACTGGCTTCACTCGAGGGGAAGAGATACTGGTGAGACGATATGTAACGAAAACTAAATCCCTAAATCGCATTTAAAGTCGCCATCTCTGTCCGTCTGTCTGCTGTGCTGTCTGACATAACGTCTGTCCTGTCTATCTGTCTGTATGTATGTCTGCCTGTCTCTGTCTGTCTCTCTCTCTCTCTCTCTCTCTGTTTTGTTCTATTTTCTTTTCTTCTATATCTCTTTCTTCTCTCTCTCTATGATTCTTGCTGGGTCTTCTTCTCATTTCGTCAACATCGCTCCCCGGGGGGGTCATCTCCTCGCCTCGGTCCCCTCTCTCTCTCTCTGGGTGTGGGTGTGTGTTTTCTTGGGGGGGGGGGGATGTAGGGTGGATTGGGGGGTGGTAGATGGGTGCGGGAGTGTGGTGGATGGGTGGTGGAGTGGGGTCGGATGGTGGTGGTGTGGTGTTTTGCTGAAGAGCGCCTCACGCGTTTGGGGTAGGGGGAAGGAGAGGGGAGACGGGGTGCAATAGGAACCAACGACATCCTTTCAGGCATGTGTATAACTATACAAGAATTGATTGTTTACGCATTGCTTTCGCTTTGGTCGCGTATCGTGTATTTAACAGGTAACTACCATTGGTTAGCATATTTGAGAGAGAGGGGGGGGGGGGGGAGGAGGGGGGAAGCTAGAGTGTTGTGCGGGTGTATGTGTAAAACAAATGAAAAACTAAAAATAATTAAGTCCTTTGATTCGTGTCTCATGTTGGTTCCGTTTCCGTATAATGCACACATCAGAGTGAGTGTGCCAGTACACCACACATTAGTAACATTAACAAAAGCCATACACTTTTGTATCAATTGCCAAAACACTCAAATCATGCAAAAATAATGTCCATTTGTAAGAGAACATACAGACTAGGCATGGCGTGCAAGAGATTGGCTGGGAAGGAAAACAAAACAAAACAAAACAAAACT
>JADBJO010020785.1:17500-30725 GCA_016801955.1 Conus betulinus | reverse complement strand
CGAGGACACGAGAGAGAGAATGGGAATTGAAGGGAGGGGGGTTTGAGGGGTTTTATTTGAGACGAGGTTGTTTTGTTTAAAAATTATTCTCCTCTGATGATCATTATGTCACAGTTCCATCATTCCATCATTATGTCACAGTTCCATTATGTCACAGTTCCATTTTTTTTTTATAAGCCAGTAACGGATTCAAAGAAGGAAAATGTCATAAGTATTTAAGTGGAATAAACTGTTGTCTAATAAAAACATGAAAAAAAAAAAACAAAACTGACTTCGTTTTCCTTTATTTGATAATATGACAGGCATTCGGACGATCATCTGAAGTTTCACAACGTTGGTGAGGTCCTTGGAAATGTAAAATACGAAATCTGAAATGTATTCCCATCCGTTTTTAATTATATGACTACACATTAAAAATGCTTTGAGACACAAGGCAAAGATGCTGACAGTAAAATGAATATCAAAGCTATTGTCTTGACCAAGCTAGTTTCGTGTCTTCCAAGTACTTGCTGAACTACACAAATGAATTATTTATGTCATCTACACCATGATTCTCCCACACAAAATCAAATCCATGTTCATACAGTTCGTGTTTCATTGTAGCTTCAGTTTTTCTTTCCCCTGGTATTCAGTTCTACAAGCATGGTATAGACTTTAAAAGGTAACTTATGATGTTCCATTTGAGTTTCCTGTAAGCAGCAACAAACTCACACATCTCCATTAAGATTAAGAATACTGGATATCTATTTGTCTCTTCATGTTTTTTTTTCGGGTTTTCACTGGTACAGAAAGATATTTCTAGCAAAATCAAACCCCACAGCTCAGCATACTTGTTATTGTAAACATGGGTTGAACTAAATGATAATGAAATCGACGTCACACATTAACTGATCTCTTTAAATTATACACAGAATATATATCTTCTCTGAATGCAAAATCCTTATGTATAAAAATAAACTTTAAGCATGGAGAAAAATCTGTTCTGTTACATAACCGATCTTTTTCTTGAGGCGGTATGTCTTTTTTTTCTAAACACTATGATATTGATGTTATTCTTTTATTGGGATAATGACGAATACGTCGCCAGCTTGAGATTTTTTTTCATAGTTCTTTCCCGCCACCCAATCCCGAATATTTCTCCTGATGCCATCTCTTCATATTTTATTTGTCATATCTTCTTTAGGATAGAAGAGCAGCTGAGTATGCCAATATTCTTAGACTACATACTCTAACAGAGAGCATTGCAAGCTTCTGATGATGTCTATCAACGAATCAGACTGGAATGCATTTTTCATCATCTCGTCATATCGTCAATGATTTTACCCAAGTCATCGGTTTAACTACTTTTTACGAAGTTGTTTAAGTCAAGAAATTCCACCCCACACACATATACAGAGAGAGAGAGAGAGAGAGAGAGAGAGAGAGAGAGAGAGAGAGAGAGAGAGAGAGAGAGTAAATCCTAAGATGGGATGCGCCATCTTGATAGCAGGATTGAAAACTATCTCAAGGAAACACAAACACACACACACACACACACACACACACACACACACACACACACACACACACACACACACACACACGCACGCACGCACGCACGCTTGCACGCTCGCACGCACACACCCACACCCACACCCACACACACGCACGCACGCGCCCACACACACGCACGCACGCACGCACGCACACACACACACACACACACACACACACACACACACACACACGCACGCACGCACGCACGCACGCACACACACACACACACACACACACACACACACACACACACACACACACACACACACACACACACACACACACACACATGTCTTTGGGCCTGAGCAGAAGGTAAAGAAGGTCCAAATGTGTGCGGGAGTCGCAATGCCCTGCTCTTTTTGACACTTTGATATTTATTGTCATTACCAATGAGGTCTTTTGACAAGGGGGAGAGGCAACAGAACAAAAACATTCCCTCTTCCTTTCCTGCAAACAAATAGTACACTTTCATTCCTAGTGTGTATCAAATCCAAAGTTAAAAAACAAATAAATTCGTAACGTTTCGTTATGTCCTCACCTCACGCACAGGAGTAATGCAGTAAGGTGAAAAAAAAAAACACCTTAAGACTGGATGTCATTGTATTTTACTGATCTCTTCAACATGCGATGAATGATAATATTCATTCAAATATCTCTTATAATGTATTATCTTAAATTTCACTATCCTTCATCTGTCTAATTTTCAATGCTTCCGCGATGAATTTCGCAACTGATTTAATTACAAGTTCATCATCTGATGATAACACGCCAGCGACATTTTGTCTTTTCGCTATATCTAACTGGAAAAATGAACAATTTGTCCGCACTTCATTATAAGCAGTACAGTGGAACAGAAAGTGTTTCTTCGTCATCAATAATATGTCTACATGCAGGACAAGGAGATTCTGTGGATGTTTCACATTCAAACCATCTTTTGTTCGCATTAAAACCTAAAGTTCTCAACCTAAATCTTGCGTAATTTATTCTGTGCCATCTATCTGTTATGACATTGAGAAACTTTTCAGAATGGAACACATTCTTAAATGAGAAAAACCAGCGATATTTTTCTTTACTTTCCATATCTGAGTGCAATTCTGTTTAAAAAAAACAAATAAGCCTGTCTTTAAATTCCGCAATGAACTGTTGCTCATTTCCTACTTCCTGGGTCATCCACACTATTCCAAAACCCTGTTCTGAAAGGACTTTCTTTACTTTATAAGCCCAGTTTTCTTTACCTTTTTTCCATTTCTAAAAGCATCATATCATAGGCTTGCCTGCTCAAACGGACTGGGGTAGCTTTCAAGATCTTCAACCAGTACTTAATACATTTCACAAATGTACTTATATACAAAGGGTATCTGCCCATTTCTCCATATAAAACGGTGTTGGATGAATGAATAGGTACTGAAGGAAACGCTTCATAGCATACGTATGTACTTTTTCCGTCTGCAAATTTTCATGTAAGCCCCAAATTTCAGCTGCATAAGTAAGAAGAAGTTTTATCTGTGTATCAAAAACATTTTCCAAAATATGCCACGGTCTGTACAATTCAGTTTTCTCAGGGATTTCAGAATTTCAACAGTACCTTTCTTCCCTTTCATCAGAGATTTTTCCCATGCGTAACGGAAAGTTAATTTTGTTGAAAATGTCATTCCAAGATATTTATATGAATTAACTACTTGAACATCTGCATTTCCATAAGACCATTTTCATCATACACTGATAGGTGACCACCCATTCTAAAGACCACTATATTTGTCTTATCCAATTTAACTGATAAACCTAAGCGATCTGCTTCTACTTTAAATACATTTAGTTGGTTTTGCAAACCTACAACTGTTCTGGACAGAAGAACAACATCATCAGCATACAGTAATAAAACTAAGTAGTAGTAGTAGTTGTAGTTATAGTAGTAGTAATAGTAGTAGTAGTAGTAGTAGTAGTAGTAGTAGTAGTAATAATATGTAGCAGTAGTAGTGTTGATAGTAGTAGTGATTGTGATTCGCATTGGTTTCCAGTGAAAGAGAGAGAGAGAGAGAGAGAGAGAGAGAGAGAGAGAGAGAGACAGAGACAGAGACAGAGACAGAGACAGATTCCGCCTTAATCCAGTTTCCATCTCAAATCTATAAGATTTGTCAGACAGTGTTATACGAAACCTTAATCTCTTGCGTCAATATTGTCTAAGAGCTTTGACCCACATGACTGTGTCTGGTATTCATTCTCTCTGTCTCTGTCTCTGTCTCTCTCTCTCTCTCTCTCTCTCTCTCTCTCTCTCTCTCTCTCTCTCCCACTGGAAACCAATGTGAATCACAATCACTACTACTATCAACACTACTACTGCTACTGCTACATCTACTACTACTACTACTATTGCTGTTGCTACTGCTGCTGCTACTGCTGCTGCTGCTGCTGCTGCTGCTATAAGTATTACTACTGCTATTACTGCTACTGCCGCTGCTGTTGTTGCTGTTGCTTTTGCTGCTGTTACAACACAACTGACCTCTCTGACTGTTGACACCTTTTAAAACCTCCCTTGTATCCTACATGGATCCTCGATGACTGTTGACACCTTTAAACCTCCCTTGTATCCTACATGGATCCTCGATGACTGTTGACACCTTTAAACCTCCCTTGTATCCTACATGGATCCTCGATGACTGTTGGCACCTTTAAACCTCCCTTGTATCCTAAATGGATCCACGAGGATAGGCGCAAAGATTTCCCCTACATTTTATTTTGTTTACATGATGCCTTTAGTTTTTTCAGCAACTTATTTCTTTTCGGTTTACTTTCCTACCCTTCGCGGGCTGCTTTGGGCTGCTGTTGGATTCTGTTTCTTTCACCCTTGTAAGTCAGAATACCACTGACTCGTAGAATATGGTATGTCTCCATTTGATGCTTATGGAGCACAAACACAGTCAGCCGCGCCTCACTGATGAGTCCACTTGAGCGGACGAAAGGCCTCGGGACCAGGCGAAATGAATGGATGTCTTCACGATGGATTCTAGCAGTACCAGTGGTCCCCATAGGCTGCTAGTGAGGGGTTTCATATCTATGATATGTTTCTCCGATTTTTTATTCTTACTTTTTCCACCTGCTCTCCAACCTCCCTGTTTTTTGTGTTTGTTTGTTTATTTGTTTTTTTTTTTTTTTTTTGTTTTTTTTTTTTTTTGCCAGGCTGTTAATGTAATGACAGATGAATTGCTAGCCTGCATTTCCCGCCCTCCCCCCCCCCCCCCCCCCCCCCCCCCCCCCCCCCCCCCCCCCCCCCCCCCACCCCCCCCCCACCCAAACAGCACACCACACACTACAAAATTGTCACACACACACACACACACACACACACACACACACACACACACACACGCCGCACACACGCACGCACGCAAGCACGCACGCACACAGACACACACACACACACACACACACACACTCACACACACACACACACACACCGCACACACGCACGCGCACGCACACACACGCACGCACGCACGCACGCACGCACACACACACACACACACACACACACACACACACACACACACACACACACACACACACACACACACACACACACACACACACACACACACACACACACACACACACTTCATCACAATAAGACAGACCTACACCACCACAGACTGTGTTACACTTGATGGATGGACAGACTGTTCCAAATTCCCTGATGTCTCCTCAAAGACTATTTATTTCCTTTTGGTGCCGAAGTGAATGATCTTGTCACGACACCACAGGGATCGAGAGTCACGTTAAAATAGACACAAAATGTCGGAGATGCGTTCTTGCAAATACTCAGGCCACTTTCTCTCCTGTTGTTTGTATCACGAAGAGTGTCTGGAACCATGTCCGATATGGAACTTCACTACTGTCAAAAGGAGTAGTTTAAACATGTATGGTCATTGGCTATTTGTCAAAAGGAGCAGATTAAAAAAGCTGATAAGTTGGTAGATTGTATGGATCTCTGGATGATTCATCATTTTCGTGTTTAACCAAGGCCCCTATTTGAGTCTTGACAACTGTCCAGTTTGCGTATTGACTCCATTTGCCCCTTTGATTGTCTTCAAATTCTAAGTGGATAGTCCCTCTTTCTGAATTGTCTCTGCACAAATCTCTCTCTCTCTCTCTCTCTCTCTCTCTCTCTCTCTCTCTCTCTCTCTCTCTCTCTCTCTGTTACGGATGGTGTGCGGTGCGTGTTTTTGCTGTCTGACTCCCGTTCTCAAAAGTTTGGATGCGTGTAATAATAAGTCCCTACACACACCCACACCATACGCACATGGATAGCCAGGCAACACACGAGTTAAATTTTTTCTTTATAATTATGCTGCCTGAACCATCAAAATATACATTCATGTGAACTGGTACAAATCAACATATGTCACTACATAGCATATAGATCAAGCTATCAACACATAGGAACTTCAATTATCAAAGATCAGCGTTTTTATATTACATATCTTGATATCACTCACAGATCTCGCCGGCGCCGTCCACAGTGTCTCACATGTACAGTCAACACACTCGGTTCCACAGTACTCAAGCCACAGTCTACAACACTAAAAGAACGCAAAGAAGGATAACCCAAGGTCCCCACACAATAAGCACGGCTGTTCATAAACACAAAGCGATGAAGAAGAAGAAACATGTTCTCTACACAGCAAGCACAATAAATTACGTCGAACTATCAGAAGAAGAACCGCAGATTCACATTCACAAAGCACATCAATCCATAGCAGAAGAACCGCAGATTCACATTCACAAAGCACATTAATCCATAGCAGAAGAACCGCAGATCCACAATGCAAAAGCAAATCCATAGAAGAACTGCAGATTCACAAGGCACAGTAAACCATTGAATCCCCGGCGAACACGATTTCAGCAAAGTTCCATAGAACACAATAAACTTCGATTCGACGTGTAGTTGATCTAAAACAAAAATTAACTAACTTCTCCGTGATTGATATTACAATGTTCACATCAATAAACCCAGCCCACCGACACACATGAGGTGGTACAATTAGCGCACGTAAATTTTCTTGCAGGAGTTTTAAGTCTTTCTCGGCGACACAGCCTTCACAACAATTTTATAACAGATAGTTTTCCTGGTACATATTTCACTGGTACCGTCATCCAAAGTATCGCACATGCACATTGAAAATCGACGCACTACTGACTTAAAAGTCAGCCTCTCCACATAGTATCACTACGGAGAAAACGACGATTTAACAAAATAAAATAAGCTGGACACCAAAGCCTCAGCCGTTAGTTCTTGCTCTCCCTTCTCGTCAATATTATTATTTTCGTCATGTAGTTACCTATGTCATTTTAAGTTGACGTCTCTCTCTCTCTCTCTTTCCTTATTTTTTTTTTCATGAACTAAAAGGATTAAAGTTACAAGAACAACAAGAAGAAAACTATTGTATCGAAGCAATTTTGATGCTATTGTCCAAACCTGTACAATCTGTAGTCCTTGGAAAAGAGCAGACGCTCAAAGTATTGGAAACGCTTTGTTTACCACATCCCTGTATCTTTTCACTTCCAGTATATATACATGTGTGTGTGTGTGTGGGGGGTCTCTCTCTCTCTCTCTCTCTCTCTCTCTCTCTCTCTCCTCTCTCTCTCTCTGTATCTTTTCACTTCCAGTATATATACATGAGTGTGTGTGTGTGTGTGTGTGTGTGTGTGTGTGTGTGTGTGTGTGTGTGTGTGTGTGTGTGTAGAGAGAGAGAGAGAGGGGGGGGGGATGGATAGACTGTGGCAGATTCTTTACTATCTCCTTAAAGACTTTTTGTTTCCTTTTGGAGCCAAGGGGAAGGATCGTGTCACGACCACGGACAGTCAAGAGTCACGTCAAGTGGACACGTTGTCTTGGGAGATGTTGTCCCTGCAAACACTCAGGTCACCCTCCCTCCTGTTGTCTGTATCAAGAGAGTGTCTGGAACGATGTCTGATATGGCCATTGACTATTGTCAAAAGGAGTAGATTTTTTTTTTAAGCTAATAAATTTATTTGATTGTATGTGCATCTGGTTGGTTTTATCACTGTTATGTTTACCCAGGTCCCAGTTTGAATGTTAAGTATTGCTAGTATCGAATTCTGTTTGTTTCATTGCCCTTTTAATTATCATTAAATTCAAAACGGACTCTCTCTCTCTCTCTCTCTCTCTCTCTCTCTCTCTCTCTCTCTCTCTCTCTCTCTCTCTCTCTCTCTCGGTCGGTCGGCCTATCTGTCTGTCTGTCTCTCTATCTGTCTCAGTCTCTGCCTCTGTCTGTCTGTCCATCTCTTTCTGTATGTCTGTCCGTCTGTGTGTGTTGTGTCTGTCTGTCTGTTCTGTCTGTCTCTGTCTGTCTGTCTCTCTCTCTCTCTCTCTCTCTCTCTCTCTCTCTCTCTCTCTCTCTCTCTCTCTCTCGCATATGAATGTGAAACAGGTAGAGTGGGTTTTGATTGAGAGCAAAATAATATGACTTGTTTTTCAGCTGTCCTTCAGATCCTTTTCCTTCTTTTTTTTTCCCATTTGTTCTTCACTTGACTCTGTGTGTGTGTGTGTGTGTGTGTGTGTGTGTGTGTGTGTGTGTGTGTGTGTGTTGTGTGTGTTGTGTGTGTGTGTGTGTGTGTGTCTTCATATATATATATATATATATATATATATATATACATTGAATTATAAACAAAGCTTGCTCTTATGTCTTAGATTGTAGAAATAGGGGGTGATAAGCCTTCATATCTGCAGTGGTAGATCATTCTGCCTAACTGACAGTATGTGCTTGAGTGGGTGAATGGGGAATAATAAATGCTTCTCAAAATGAACCTTCAGCAAGCTTATAGTCTCCGAAGGGGATATATATATATATATATATACATATATATATATATATGTATATATGCTATATAATAAGTAGTATATTAAAACATAGTGCAGTATATATATATATATATATGCTGAATATAAGTAGTGGGGGAAATATAGTGCATATATATATATATATATATATGTGTGTGTGTGTGTGTGTGTGTGTGTGTGTGTGTGTGTGTGTGTGTGTGTGTGTGTGTGTGTGTGTGTGTGTGTGTGTGTGTGCAGTCATATGAACCAGCACATCATACACTCATAAACTTCAGCTCTTTGCTACTCTATGTATATTGTTCATTGCTTGCATGTGAATATTTTCTGGGAAAAAATTATGGTTAAACCAGCCTTGTCACCAAAGAAACGAACAGGAGAGACAGGATGACAGGATGACAGACTTACGCTACACGCTGTCTCAGGAACCGGAAGGCTAAACCGCGCCAGATTCTCTCCTCTCTCCTCAAAGACCTCTTATTTCCTTTCGGAACTAACGACAGTGATCTTGTCACGACACCGGGGAGTCACGAGTCACGTCAAGTCGGCACTTCGCCTCGGACACGTTGTGTCTGCAAACACTCAGGCTACCTATTCCTCCTGTACTTTACGTCACGGAGATGTCGGAATCGTGTGTGATATGGTCATTGATTATTGTCAAAAAGAAGTAAAATTTTAAAAAAAAAAAAAAAAAAAAAAAAAAACAAAGCGAACAAGATGTCCGATTGAATGTACATCCGAGTGATTTTACCTTTGCCGTGTGTGATCAAGGTCCAGGTTTGTGTATCAACTACTCTTACTATTGAATTCCGTTTGTTCCGTTGTCCTTTTCAATTTATCGTCAAGACTACAGGCAGAGAGACTCGCTGTCTAATTCTATATCTGTGTCCGTTTCCTGTCCCTATCTGTGTCCGTCTCAGTCTCCTAGTCCCCACCCTACCCTCTACCCACACCCCCTGGGGTCCGCCTCCTCTCTCCTCTCTCTCTCTCTCTCTACTCTCTCTCTCTCTCTCTCTCCTCTCTCTCTCTCTCTCTCTCTCCTCTCTCTCCAGACTGGAAGATAGGATAGGATCTGCCTAAAAATCCTCTCTCTCTCTCTCTCTCTCTCTCCTCTCTCTCTCTCTCTCTCTCTCCCTCTCTCTCTCTCTCTCAGACTGGAAGAATAGGATCTGCCTAAAATCTTCTTCTCTCTCTCTCTCTCTCTCTCTCTCTCCTCTCTCTCTCTCTCTCCTCTCTCTCTCTCTCTCTCTCCGGACTGGAAAAATACGCTCCGCCTAAAATCCGAATCCTTAATCCTTAATCGAAGAATAAAGCTTTTCGAAAATCCGAAGCTTTTCTGAATTCTCAGCTCTGAGTTCTCTGGAAATGTGCGTGATGTTATTAGAGCCCCTATCCCCCCTTCTCTCTCTCTCTCTCTCTCTCTCTCTCTCTCTCTCTCTCTCTCTCTCCCTCTCTCATCCCCCTCTCGTCTCTCTCTCTCTCTCTCTCTCTCTCTCTCTCTCTGTGTGTCTGTGTGTGTGTGTGTGTGTGTGTGTGTGTGTGTGTGTGTGTTTGAAGAAGAAGGTGGAGGAGAAAATGAAGAAGGAGAAGGAGGAGAAAGAGAAGAAAGAAGAGAAGTAGTAGCAGGGAGTTACACTAGAGCAGCAGCAGCAGAAGCAGGAGAAGGAGGTGGGAGAGAAGCGGGAGGGAGAAAAAGTAGTAGTAGTAGTAGTAGTAGTAGTAGTAGTAGTAGTAGTAGTATAGTAGTAGTAGTAGTGGTGGGTGGTGGTGGTGGTGGTGGTGGTGGGGTGGGAGGAGGAGGAGGAGGAGGAGGAGGAGGAGGAGGAGGGAGGAGATGAAGAAGGAGGAGAAGGAGATGAAGAAGAAGAAGAAGAAGAAGAAGAAGAAGAAGAAGAAAAGAAGAAGAAGAAGAAGAAGAAGAAGAAGAAGAACAACAACAACAACAAGAAGAAGAAGAAAAGAAAGGAAAGAAAAGAAAGAAGAAAATAATGATAGCAGCAGCAGCGGAGGCGGCGGGCAGCGGCAGCAGCACCAGAGGAGGAAGTACTAGTGGTTGTAGTAGTAGTAGCAGCAGCAGCAGCAGCAGCAATAGTAGTAGTAGTAGTAGTAGTAGTAGTAGTGGTGGTGGTGGTGGTGGTGGTGGTGGTGGTGGCAGCAGAACAAAAAGAAGGGAGGAGGAGGAGAAGAAGAAGTAGAAGAAGAGAAGAAGAAGAAGAAGAAGTTACAGCAGCAACAGCAGTAGCAGCAGAAGAAACAACTACAACAAGATAGATATGCTTGGATTCGAATCCAGAGCCACGAGTTGATATAGAATGTAATGAAGCCAATAAAACAAACGATTGAACAAGAACACATGTTTTTCAGTTCCAAGAAAAAAAAGGACAGTCTGAAATGTTCGGGTAAAAAAGACGAGTGAATGTTAAGAAAAATTAAACGATACAATAATACAAATACTCTGAATTAGAAGCGAATTTGATAGTGTCGTTCAAATCAAGGAAATAAAACTAAAACGGTTTGTGATAAGGAAAGAAAAAAATAGAACACAACAGCAATGGATCATATGCTAAAGAACAAGGCAATAAGAGTACAATCCTCCTTGACTTATTTCTTAAATGTGATGCTTGCTCAAAGTTCTCTACTGCTTTGTGTGATAAGAGGAACAGACTGTGTAATACTTTATATCCGACTTTGAATTTTTTTTTAAAAAGTTTTAATTCCATGTGTATAGCCACACACAGCTACCGTCGCACGAACTTGTGTCACGTGAAACTATGTGCGTGAGAACTTTCAAAAACTGCGGATAGATCACTTGGCCTGTATCCTGCCTGAATAGCCATGCTAAGCGGTATAGTACCTTCAAATAAGTCAGTCAACACACTGCGCTTGTAGAATCGTGTTGTCAAGAGGTTTGACTCGACTCGACTGGACTCGACTGGACTGGACTGGACTGGACTGGACTGGACTGGACTGGACTGGACTGGACTGTACTATACTATATTATACTATACTACAGTATGATATACTAGTGCTACGTTCACGCCTTAGTTTTCATGCGACAAAATTACCCGATGCGACACTGACTTTCTTGAAACCAAGCAAAAACAGATCTTAATAATAAAATGTCATCGAACCGCCAAGAGAAACGTGGACAAACGAGTCACAAGACAAAATACGACGCGTTTCGACCTCTTGGGTCTTCTTCAGGCAAGACACAAACAAACAGTACAAGAAAATGAAACGAAATTTGTCACTTAGCTTGAAGAAGACCTAAGAGGTCGAAACGCGTCGTGTTTTGTCTTGTGACTCGTTTGTCCACGTTTCTCTTGGCAGTTCGCTAACATTTATTTAAGATTTGTTTAGATTTCCGCCTGCAGTTGTCTCGCTTTGCAACAAGCAAAACAGGTTTGGTGATATACCAGCGGAACAGGCAGCACGTCGGTTGAGAAAAAAAAAAAAAAACTGGCTACAGTAAGTATGGACTAGAGTGCAATGACATCGCCATGGGTCTGTTTTGAGCCAGCGGTTTGTCACAGACGAAGCAAGTTTGTGGGTCTGCATAACTTTGAAGGTTTGATCACTTGACTTGCGAAATTGTCTTAATTTTAAGCTTTCGTTTGTACGACTGGAGTAAAGTAAAAGTAAAGAAGGAGCCAGAGGAAAAGGAGGAGGAGGAAGAGGGAGAGGTGGGGAGGAGGAGGAGGAAGGGGGAGAGGAAGAGGAGGGGGGAAGGAGGAGGAGGAGAAGGAGGAGAAGACATGTCAGAGGACTCCTATGAACATTTCTTGCAGTGAATTACCACTACTCTGTGTGTGTGTGTGTGTGTGTGTGTGTGTGTGTGTGTGTGTGTGTGTGTGTGTGTGTGTGTGTGTGTGTGAGAGCGAGAGAGAGAGAGAGAGAGAGAGAGAGAGAGAGAGACAGACAGACACACAGACACACAGATAGACACAGAGGGACAGACAGACAGACAGACAGAGACAGACAGAGAGACAGACAGAGAGACTACCGAGAGGCACAGACAAAGAGAGAGAGAGAGAGAGAGAGAGAGAGAGAGAGAGAGAGAGAGAGAGAGAGAGAGAGAGAGAGAGAGAGACAGAGAGAGAGTGCTAAAAGCAGCACTCTCAAAGCAAATCGGCTTTTATCTAATCTTGGACCTGGGGAATGAAACGGAGGTAAAACGCTGACTAAGAACAGCGGAACCAGAGAAAGGAGGGTGCTGGCGGCGGAGAGGGGGCGGGGAGGTGGGATTGATGCGGATGGAACTGGGGGTGCAATCCAAAGCTGTGAGTCAAAAGCGGCGAAGTGCGGAAGCCATCAGATTAGCGCACGAAGCAGCGCTGACGATAAAAGCCGTGTGTCGGATGCAGAGCACAGAAATGTCAGTGGACCGACTTAGTATCCGAGGCTAACGGGCAAGTGATGTCACTCTATCGCGAGGTGTGTTGGCCTTGGAAGAGAGTGGCCTGCCCACGGGATCACGTGACTGCAAAAGGTGGCGCCATATTTCCGGTTAAAAAAAAAATGGGAGGGGGGGGGGGGGGGGGTTCTAGACATATTTTCTTTTTCTTCTTTTTTTTTTTTGTGGCTTTTGCCTCGGGGCAGTTGAGACCCGTTCCATTTATGGCGTATTTATTTCCACCAGTATAAATCTAAAGCACTGACACCCCCACCCCCACACTTTTTTTTTTCTGTTTTGTTTTCGATTACTTCCGTTTTCTTCTAACTATGGTCCGCACACTTTCATGATGACACAGAGAAAGCTGGTAATTTTTTTTTTGCTATCAAGGAGGAGCGCGATATTTTAAGGTATTTTGCACCAAAATGCATCCAGCC
>JADBJO010020785.1:7500-10000 GCA_016801955.1 Conus betulinus | reverse complement strand
AGGTGGCGATGTATGGCAATGCTGCAGGCCATGTTGGCATTGCATACGTCTGTCTACAGTTGGTATTTTTTACATAATTCACCAGTTGTATGTTTTTCTCAAAATAGTAACCGACATGAAAGATTATTTATCAGGATACTGTCGAAGCGGGGGCATGCTATTCATATGTGACCTAAGTTAATGCATAAACACATATACGTAACTTGTATATATACATATATATATGAAGGCACATGGGGGCACACACACACGCGCGCACGCGCGCGCACGCGAGCATACACGCACGCACAGAGAGAGAGAGAGAGAGAGAGAGAGAGAGAGAGAGAGAGATAGAGGGGGAGATAGAGACGAGAGATGTAGATGGAGGAGAGGTTAGATGATAGGAGAGACCTGAGAGAGTGTGCGAGAGAGAGAGAGCAGAGAGAGAGAGATGCTACTAATGTTATATTGCAAGTGGTTGACTATGTTGGAATTAGCCTGCATTACTATGTCTTATCCTGATCATGTGCGCCCCGCAAAACCTCTGGTCTTCATATGGCAATAACATTTGTTCTTGTTTATTGTTCTGTTCTTGTTCTTCACACACACACACACACACACACGCGCGCGCGCGCGCGCGCGCGCGCGTGCGCGCACGCACGCACGCACGCACGCACTCACGCACGCACGCACGCACGCAAACACGCACCCACAAATGCACACACACACACACACACACACACACACACACACACACACACACACACACACAACGGTGCGCGCGCGCACGCACGCATGCACGCATGCACGCACACACGCAAACACGTACTCATGCACCACGCACACACACCAGCCCCCCTCCCCCACGCAGCCCCCCTCCCCTCCCCCCCCCCCCCCCCCCCCCCCCCCCCACACACACACACACACACACACACACACACACACACGCTGTTCACTGAAAAAAACGCACGCAACTACCCTTATCACACGCCAGCATCACCACCCAAAACCACCCCCTCTCATCAAACAGGAAACAAATAATGAAGACTGATGACAACTTAATGCGATTACCCTGCGAATAACCCGGGACGCGCCCAGCTCATTAATCAATCAATGATTCATTCAGGACATGTCACAGCCTGTCCTTATCGCTCCTTCTTCATTATCGTCATGGCTCAGTCTGTGGTCCAAAAATGGCTGGGGACTCAATAAGGCCGTGAAGAGATGATGATGATGATGATGATGATGATGGTGGTGATGATGATGATGATGATGATGATGATGATGGTGATGAAGATGATGGTGATGATGATGATGGTGATGATGATGATGATGATGATGATCTGAGCAATGAGCAACAGTCATCTGCTGCACGTGAGTTCAACTGTTCACATGTTAATACGCTGCTCTTCCTTTCCCCTCCCCTTATAATCGTTGAGCCTTGTTTAAAAAAAGTTCATGCGGTTTCTATTCTATTCTGTTCTGTTCTGTTCTGTTTCATTCTACTCTACTGTACATACTTTACTCCGCTCTACTTTGCATTACTCAGCTCTACTCTGCTCTGCTCTGCTCTCTACTCTACTATACTCTGCTCTATATTCAACTCTGCTCTACTCTGTTGTGCTGTGCTGTGCTGTGCTCTGCTCTGCTCTACTCTGCTCTGCTCTGCTCTATTCAACTCTGCTCTGCTCTGCTCTGCCCTGCTCTATTCAACTCTGTTCTGCTCTGCTCTGCTGTACTCTGCTCTACTCTGTTTCTGCTCTGCTCTGCTCTGTTCTGCTCTGCTCTGCTCTGCTCTGCTCTATTCTTCAACTCTGTTCTGCTCTGCTCTGCTCTGATCTGCTCTGTTCTGCTCTGATCTGCTCTCCTCTGTTCTGCTCTACTCTGCTCTGCTCTGTTCTGCTCTGCTCTGCTCTGCTCTGTTCTGCTCTGATCTCCTCTGTTCTGCTCTGCTCTGCTCTGCTCTGCTCTGTTTCTGCTCTGATCTCCTCTGTTCTACTCTGCTCTGCTCTGCTCTGATGATCTGCTCTGCTTTGTTCTGCTCTGCTCTGCTCTGCTCTATTCAACTCTGTTCTGCTCTGCTCTGCTCTGCTCTGCTCTGCTCTGCTCTGCTCTGCTCTGCTCTGTCTGCTCTGCTCTGCTCTGTTCTGCTCTACTCTGCTCTGCTCTGTTCTGCTCTGCTCTGCTCTGCTCTGCTCTGCTCTACTCTGTTCTGTTCTCTACTCTGCTCTGCTCTGTTCTGCTCTGCTCTGCTGCTCTGCTCTGCTCTGCTCTGCTCTGCTCTGTTCTGCTCTGCTCTGCTCTGTTCTGTTCTGCTCTGCTCTGCTCTACTCTGTTCTACTCTGCTCTGCTCTGTTCTGCTCTGTTCTGCTACTACTCTGCTCTACTCTGCTCTGCTCTGCTCTGTTCTGCTCTGCTCTGCTCTTACTGTCATCTTTCGCTCGGATGAAAATATATATTTGATGTATATTTGGTAAGACCTTAGGGTGAAATCACACTAATTTTTTTTTTTTTTTTCGGA
>JADBJO010020785.1:0-5000 GCA_016801955.1 Conus betulinus | reverse complement strand
GGATGTCCAAAGAACAGCCATGAATAGAGAGGGAGCGGAAACCCTGAGCTTTACGTATGAAACGACACTGACGGAGAGATCGTATATCGGGGACAAAGCGTAGAAAGGTTAGGCACGGACTTTTACTCAGACTGTCCATACACCTTCAGAAGTCCCCTTTCACTTCGCTATCTCAGCTAATGGACAAGGGATGTAAATCTATCACAGGGAGTCTGTCGTGGAGGAGAGTTGCGTGCCCATGGGGGTCACGTGATAGCCAAAGATGACGCTACATTTCTGGTTCAGAAACTGGCAGGATGTATCCCTCCACTGCTTGATTTAGCTGAAGGGCGTTTTGTTGTCCGGACTTTTTTCTTTCACCTTTGCTGCCTTAGAGCTGTTGAAGTTTTGTCCATTTATGGTGTGTTAAATTCTACTGCTTTATTGTTCATACCATTGATATTCCTTTTTAACATTTTTTTTTTTTTTCGTTTTCATCTAAAACGTTGGTGCGTAAACATTTGTATGATACAGACACAGGTTGGTGTTAAAGATTTGTTTTTCAGAGAATGCTAAACTTGGCTTTCTCCATTACAAATCTGTGTGTGTCTTCGAGGTTCCTTTTTGTTACCATTGTAGCGAGGCAGTTTTTGATTTAAGAAACCGTGATACTTTTCTCTTAAAGCAGATCCCTGCCCCCTTCCTCCATTTCCCTCTTCTCCCGACACAGAAACTCTCCGCACCAATCAATCACTTCAACTGAAATAGAATGAATAACGCAACACGACCTGGTATATGTGCACAGAAAAAAAGAGAAACTCAAGCAGAATCACGAAAATGTTCACAGGCTTACTTTCACTCAAAAGTTCTGTATCCTGCTATCACTAGGTTTCAGGCAAAACAAAGCGTAACAATCATCGCTTGATAGTGAGCTCTACATCCATAAACCATGGGCGGACAAATCAAATGTGAAGAAGCAAATCTGTTTCTTAGAGGTGAATATTATTTTACACCTGTGGAGGTTTCAGAGCCCCTTGAAGGTCCGTTCATCACTACCATCACAAAACACTCTGTTTCTTTCTGCTGTTGAAAGGTTCTCAGGTTTTTTGACCTGGCAGAGTGGACACACAGGATCATGTTTTCGCCAATTTTATGAATTTTGAATTAGAATGTAGGAAGTCATGAACAAACCTTAGAATGAAGGTGATCGTAAAAGGTGCCACGCGCCATTATTCATTCTAGCTGAGACTTGGTGGAATGCTTTTTCCCGTGCAGTCTACTGCCCCCTTTTGCCATTGCTGGGACTATCTGCTCTTCTCACCCTCTTCTTTCTTCAACTTCTGCATTGACATATTTCTCCACTTTCCTTTTTTGCTTTTGACCCACATCTACACTTCTGTTGACCCCAACCCGGTCTGCTGGTTGTGTGTCTCCTGTTCTTTCCTTGATCTTAAAGTTTGCGTTTACCGCGTCTACAGTTCCTGACATTTCCAGTTTCTACCAGTCTTTTGCTGGACTGGAGTGATTTCACAACATCTGCAGGAGGTTCCCACATCATTTCTTGCAGAACGGCAAACACGGCATTGTGCTCTGGAAGGCAGGACGCAGGCTGAAGAGGCGTGGAAGAGCCTTGAAGTGTGGCTGAAGGCAAAACTGGTCAGGTCTGGAGCCCTTAGCTC
Source organism: Conus betulinus (assembly GCA_016801955.1). Lineage (NCBI taxonomy): Eukaryota > Metazoa > Mollusca > Gastropoda > Neogastropoda > Conidae > Conus > Conus betulinus. The sequence continues at coordinate 3,342 of JADBJO010020785.1, read as the reverse complement.
TGTAGTCTGGCATCACGCAGATGACTCACACTTTTCCCCAGCATCGCATTCCCAGAGTTGAGGATCTCCGTGTTGGAGGAAGTATCACTATCGCCTCCAATGGTGGAAGTGCCCTCACTGCAATAGAGCGAATGCAAACAAAAAAAGCTCTTAGAAAGAGTGTGTCACAGCGCAAAATGTGAGGATGGAAAACGATGCCGAAACATTGTCATTCTTTTTTCTTACTTTCACGAAGACACTTTGTGAGAAGCGATCGGGGAATGTCCGCACTGGTCCCCTGAAAAAAATGTTTGGAGTGGAGAGAGAGAGAGAGAGGAGAGAGAGCGAGAGAGAGAGAGAGAAGAGAGAGAGAGAGAGAGAGAGAGACAGACAGACAGACAGACAGACAGACAGACAGACAGAACAGACAGACAGAGCATGCCGCGGCATACAGAGGTAAAACTTCCAATACTCAAGATCTCCGTATGTTTTCACTGAGCTTCTATTATAACGCCGTCTCATTGAAAACGAAGTTTGAAGTGGGTCTTCGAAGAGACGAGAACTGGAAAGTACAGTTTGCCCCTATATGAAAGCAGCAGTTTCCATGATACCACACTAGAACAGGAGATACAAAATCCATCCGCAACTTTCTGCTGGAAGTGTGTGGGTGTACAGAATCGCTGGTTTTTTTTCCGCAGCAAGCCCCGAAGATAGTCTATCAGACCAAAAAGGAGCGGAGAAGGGGGTGTACATAATCGTGGCTGATCCGGAGCCAGCCCCGAAGATAGTCTAACAGACCAAAAAGGAAAGGAGAGGGTTCTCCAAGCGATGTACGCCCACTGCCTTTCAATCCAGACCCCAGACCCTCACAGGCCCTGGAGGTTCCCATTGACTAATACAATGACGACGTGTGGCCATGACATCAACATAACGACGTAAACGCAACTGGGAAATGCTTTGATGTTTGTGTACATTTACTCCATTCGTCCTAAGGGCTGGAAGTAATGACGGCTAGGGTAGGAGGAGGAAGTGGGGGGGGGGGGGGGGGTATAGCACTGAAATGAAACAGAATGTAATTCCGTTGTGATTGACTTTGAAAACATTGTCAATATAAGAAACGTTCGTTCGATAGGCTTGACAGTGGGGGAGTGATAGTCTATAACTAAGAAAATAATCGTGGAAGAACAAAATTTCGTTTGACGTGTTTTACACAATGGTGTGACAGTACGACTCACACACACACACACACAACCCACACACACACACACACCACACACACCACACACACACACACACACACATTACACACACACACACACGCACACACACACACACACACACACACACACCACACACACACACCACACACACACACACATATGAGCGCGCGTGTACTCTAGTGCACGATCGCATGGACGAACGCATGCAAACACGCACACACCAAATATGCACCTTGCACGCACGCTCACCGCACACACACACACACACCGCGCGCGCGCGCGCGCGCGCGCACACACACAACACACACAACACACACACACACACACACACACACACCACGCACCCCGATGTACGCATGCAACATAGTATGAACATACGCGCGTTTATGTACACACAAAAACAGAATATTTGAGTCGCGTAGTGATAAGTTTAAAAAATACACCTAGATCTGTTGATGTTTTTTTTCGTTTGGCTGGTTGCTCCTTTGTCCGTAAAAACATATTACAAACCAGAAAAAAAAGACAGAAAGAAAACAGAATGGCTAAAGGTAGAAAAAAACAGCATTGACGACAAGGGGGAAAACAACGAATCAGAAGACAGAAGGCAAGAACAAAAACAAGATTCATTAAGAAAGACCGACAAGAGGGTCTGTCCAAACTGGAGAAGCCCGGTCACCTGCACTAGTTTCCCTCCTCAACAGGTTCAACTCATCACATAGGCGTAAAGGTGTTTTCGACAGGTGTGCAACTCACCACACTCCGCACACACAAAACACACACACAGCAGCACCCACACACACACACACACACACAGCACACACACAAGTGGGGTAATGATTGCACAACCAATATGAGGTAGGTACGCAAGGTCTGACCAGCGCGCCGGGCTAATGCAGTAGGTCACAACGTCTGGTCTGCTAAAGCTGTAGCTGCAAAGACCCTCCTCTTACATTCTCCTCCCCTTGAGTCATCAATCCATTAGCCATCAATTTTGAACCCATGGCAGTGTGGTCATCAGAACTTAGCGGATAGCGGTGTATGTAGCGTGTATGGAACTAGTCCTCACGCAGTGACGCTTTCTTGAAAACAAGCTGAAACCTTCCCTCCCTCCCTCCCATCGCAGACAGCACGAACCAGAGCCGATTTTTGACAATGGTCCCTCTGAAAATCTGCCAGCCTCAGCCCTTGGCAAAGAGCAGGCGCACAGTTCAAGCCTGCAGAGAGGCGATCCCCGAGACAGAGACAGACAGATTGGGGGGACGACTCTCAGAGTGCCTGACAGATCAAGCGCTCCAGTGACGGCCAATCTCCGGCGTCACTGTGGGGCTGCCCGTGACAGCACACTCTTCACAGTCCGACATCAGCACCGCTGATTACCATGCGCGTGTGCAGGGTATCGGGGGTGAGTATGGTATTGTTTCCGCACACCTCTTCTTCGGTCCTCATCCTCCGTACGTCTGCTCTCCCACCCCAATGGCGGCAAACTGCCAACCTCCGCTGTTAATCCCTTCTTCCATCGCCCCCTAGCGGGGGCGCTCTGGGTCCCACCCCTCCCGTTCATTCCAGTCCACCCGCCCACCTACACAGACAACACCCACGTTCGTCCTGTTATAGCCCCAGCTGCGGTAGACACAAGAAGCTGGCACAGTATTAATGCGCCATGAGGCTACCCCATGGAGGAAAACCTGCACTGCTGTGATTGACGCCTGTGTGTTCAGAGGGTACCTTTCACTGCTGTTGAGTCACGCCTGTGCTGTTTGCAGAGTGTACCTTTTTCGGATCCTTTCTACACAGGCCAACACCATCAAAGCTTTATACTGAGGACAAGAATTTGTGACCGGAGAGCCAGGGTGAGCGAATGTCCTCGCTTCGGTTTTAGTTTGCCACTGTTGTCCTGCAATACCCGAGAGAGGACGGACAGGATTGGGGCGACCTGTCAGTGTGTGTTTGTGACAGACAAGGGCCAGACTACGGTGAAGCCACATCTCAACATCACTGTGGGGTTGCATCGTGCACTGTCTTTTCCAGTCGATACACACCGGTTACAATGAGCGTGGCAAGGGTATTGTTGAGTGGGGATTTTTAATTCCCGCATTCCATTTTCTTCGATCACGTCAACACACTCAATTCTTAATGGACGGGG
>JADBJO010020784.1:7500-30726 GCA_016801955.1 Conus betulinus | reverse complement strand
TTTCACTCAAATCCGATCATCACAGCTTTCCACACGTGAACAGCACACTGATATATTCTCTGTCCAAGTCCGGTTTCCCTATGTATATAAACAATCAGACATCTGTTCAGTTCCAGCTCTCTTCCTATATCTGATCTGTTTAAACAGGTAAAGCTCTTCAGACTTTTAGACCAGCACGGATTTCAGCTCAGTTCTCGATTCCTAAAATACATACAGCACTTCATAAATCTAGTTGCAAAGTGAGACGACGCAGGTGGACATTCCAACCAATTTTAAATCCACTAACAACCTATCTTGCGCCCGCTGAAGAGAGATGAATATAAGTGATTGTCATTCATTTTTTTGTCCTCCCCCCCCTAACTTGTTTGGATCTTGCCTGACGAAGGGCCCTATGAGGTAAAAAGCATCGTGTTTTGGTTTGTGATTCTTTTGTCCCCATTTTTTTTTTTGGATTCGCTGGCTTCGATTTATTTTATTTAAAATTCACAAACACCTGCGTTCAAATCCAGCTTCCTAGCATTCCAGTCAAATCCCAAGAAAATTGACATAAAGCATACTAGTCTTCCTGAAACACAATGAACACCGCTTCCACTCATCTCAAGTTCACAAAGTGAAATATATGCAAGGTTTTTCCCAAAACGGCAAGCAGTGGTCCTTCAACATGGGATGAGTCCCCCCCCCTTCAAGCTTCCTGACTGTGACCCTGCCATCAGCAGACAGCCATTCTCCATCTGACACCCCTTAAAGCAGCACGCTCGCTAAAACCTGCATCTACCACTAAAAACCTTCTTCGCATTAGGCCAGTCATTTTTCGCTCTATTCGAGTGCCATTTCGGAAAAAAATCATTCTATCTCTATTATTCCCTCTTACCCTCATCTTGCCATCGATTTGGGTCATCAATACTTGGTGTGCCGCCCACCTTACAGCCGAAAGCAGATGCAGATCAACTACACATGTGTTCAGACCACATACGTCATGTTGGCAGTTCATGGATGCCGTCTATTCAGAGTCCAATAGGCCACCTGACTTTTTTTGTTTTAGTGAATGAATACAAAAACTTTAGGTAAGTCATATTTAATACAGAATCTGAACAATAAGGACCAATTCTCCATCTGGCTGACAATAGAAAACCCAATTAAAAAAAAAAATGCACAGAAAATTTGTGCTCAGAGTTGAGGTCTGGTATGTCGCCCTAACTCATTCTTTCCACCTTCTTCTTGTGGTATGTGCTCAGATTTGTGTCTGCTAATCTTTGCTTGAGTGTGCGATTTTATTTTTTTTGCTTGTCCCAACCTCTGCGCCACCTCAGAGGCAGTGCACCCACGCCGCTCATTCCGACACCCGGTCCACAGCCACAGCCCGGTCGGCCCCGCCGCAGCCCCGGCACCGGCAATCCACAGGGAGCAGTCAATGTCAAGTCGTCAAGAGGCAAACCACCGGAGGAGACACTGCACTGCTGCCGAGTCACTTCAGTGGTGTTCAGTGGCGCCTGTTCTGATCTAACATACGCAGGACACCACCTACTAAGCCCCCTACTGACGACAATAATTGCTTAGTCGCGGAGCCGGCGTGAGTGAGCTCTCCCTCCGGAGGGCGCCACCACGTCCCGTCCAACGACAGCCCCCATGGACTCGCCGATACCGGTGACCCCGACGGAACCAAACCAAGGCCACAGACGTGGAGAGGACATCGAAATTGAGGTCACCATGAGAGCAGGGCATGAAGGGCCACAGAATTTGAGACTTTTTTTTTTTTATGCTGATCGATGAGAATGAGGATGATTAAGATGATGCTACGGATTTCCATTTCGGTCTGAGGACTACATGACAGGGCTGTACTCTACGCTTCCTTTCATAATATATCCCGGCGTCAACCAGGCCCGAGAGATACAGACACCTGCAGTGTTGGTCAGGAAATTTGAGCAACACTCTCAGAAACGCATCCATTAAGTGGATGAAACTCGACTGTGTGGTCCCAGTCTTCCCAACTGAGTCCGCAGCAAACTCAACTCTGGGTAGGAGCCGTCGGGGCAGAAAAAACCCACAGGACTTCTGATGGGATCGAACAGACGCTGAATAAAATTTTGTCTTTGCCAAGACACTTTCGTGGCCTTTTCCTTGAAAACACAAAGTTAATAATTAACTTCTATGCAAAAAAGACTCCAAATATGACAAAATGTGACTTATGGCTTAAATATCAAACTGAAAATGTTATGCCAAGTACTTAGAATACATCTTAAATTCAGTAAACATCAAAACAAAGTAGGATGCAATATAAAATATTACTCATGAGTGATGTTTAATAGAAGATAGTGGCCAAATTTCAATGACTTAATTTATAAGTTCAAGAATGAGGAACCCTGTTTTTGTTTTTGTTTTGTTTTGTTTTTTTAGTCTCACATGGCTTAAATTCAGCAGAGAGTCATGTCTGCACTAGCACTGGATTGGAACAAACACTGAGCAAAATCAAAGCTGCAGTGGGCCAAGTCTTACAATAGAAATCGGTGGCTGGTGGCACTGGGGCATCTGAAAAATGAAAGTCAATGGTTAGAGTGGATGAACATGGAAGCAATAAATCAGTAACCCCAACTGAACAAATCTTGAGAAGAATATTAGTGGCTGCAATGAGTGGACTTGAAAAAGCCTATCAGTAAAGCAGCAAGGTGAGTATGGAACTGGAAATTTTAGTGACTGCAGTGAGGCGAATCATGGTAACAGAAGTCGATGACAGCACTGGGTCAGCTTTTCATGACTAGAGTGGGGCGATTCTTGGAAAGAAATCAGTGGAATCAGGTTTTTTCTTAAACCTACATGGGGCGAGTCTTGGAAACAGAAGTCAGTGACTCCAGCAAGGTCAGTCTTTAACATGAACATCAGTGTTAGCAGAGGGACAAGTCTTGAAAACTAGAAGCTGAAGTGGGTTAAGTCCTGATAATGGAAATCAATAACAGCAGAGAGACAAGTCTTGGAAATGAAAATCAACTGATTATAGCCAATTGTTGTTTGTTCCTTAATTTTTTTTTAACTTCTAAAGTTGCAAAGAAGTTTCTTATGTCTGTGGGAGTGGCTTTATTGACTGACTTTGTTTCTGGGAGACACTGGAGCCATTAATGGAGCAGCAGCAGGAAGAGTTGATGTATGTTTCAATCCATTCAATCTCTCCACATGTTTCGTCTCCTGGGAATGCACTTTGATCAACTTTTTTCCATTTGACCTGTATACAAGCTTCCGACTGTACAGTATACACCAAGCCAGCGCCCACTTCATTTGTTTTCCGCAGCCATTTCAGAATGGACAATTCAATTCGTCCATCTCATCCATTTCTCCACTTGTTTTTCTTAAGGTAATTGTTGATCTTCTGTGCACGTGCCTCTGTGCTTCATCGTTAATCAGCTCCATTTTTGACAAAATATAGAGCACGACGATATAATTATGGTCTTCACGCATTGAAAACAAGATGGCGGATTTCAAATACGAGTGGCGCGAAAACCTGAATCGGAAAGGAACGGAACGCACACACGGCAAAAAAAAAAAAAGGAAAAATTTTGTTATACAGAATTCCGTATCAGTACGAAGGTCTCCCACCCCTGCAATCTCACAAGGACAGGAAGTGACTAATTACCACAGACTGCCCCCAAATACTGTTCAGTTCCTCGGTGACCAGCAAATCCTTAAGCATGGAGGGACCTGCCTGCCCTCCAGAAGATTACACCTGCACACACACACACAAGCACAGCACACAAAATGTATCATGACAAACAAAAAGCATTTCCTGCTTTAACCAAAGGAAATATGTAACAAAACACTCTCCTGAATCAAGAGAAAAAAACAAACCAGTCCTTATAAACAAATGTGAAGGACACAAAAGAGTAACTCTTCTAAAACAAGTGAAATAACAGACCAGCCATGCACTCTTCTTGAATGTGTAAGATCTTTTATACAGCACTCACTTAAAACAATCAGCAGTACTGCCCACTGTCCTAAAACCAATAAGATAATAGACATGTCACAGCCTTACACCAAGTGAAATTATGCCACAGTCCTATTACAAGCAAATAAATAGATAAGTTACCATCCTAAAACATGTCAATAATGAATACATCAAAGAAAATTTTTTTTTTTTACTGTATTGGTTCTGCAAGGCAGTCCGGACAAACAGATTACAGCACAAAAACATGATGCATTTCGACCTCTTTAGGTCTTCTTCAGGTAAAAACAAACAACAGTCAGGTTATGAAAATGAAGAATGAGCAATCACATATCTTCTCATAATCAGGGCAAAAATGGATGTTGAATGGGAAAAAAGGCCATTGGGAAGGGGACATGGGAGTCGAAATAATAATGATGACAATAATACTAAGATAGTAAGATAATGACAGTATGTTGAAACCTTTTGGGACACAACTAAAAAAAAATGACAGTATGTTGAAAACTTTGGAGCACAAGTACGATAATGACCGTGTGTTCAAAACTTTGGGACACAAGTAACTTAAGATAATGACGGTATGTTGGAAACTTTGGGACACAAGAAAGAAAAAATGACAGTATGTTGAACACTTTGGGACAAAGGTAAAGAAAATGACAGTATGTTGGGAAAATTGGGACTTAAGATAATGACGGTATGTTGGAAACTTTGGGGACACAGGTAAGAGAATGACGGTATGTATGTGGAAAAAAAACAAGAGAAGACGGTATTGGACACACCAGTAAGATATGACAGTATGTTGGAACTTTTGGGACACAGGTAAGATAATGACAGTATGTTTGGAAACTTTGTGGGACACCAGTAAGAAAATGACAGTATGTTGAACACTTTGGGACACAGGTAAGATAATGATGGTATGTTGGAAACTTTGGGACACAAGTAATAAAATGACAGTATGTTGAACACTTTGGGACACAGGTAAGATAATGACGGTATGTGGAAACTTTGGGACACAAATAAGGAAAATGACAGTATGTTGAACACTTTGGGACACAGGTAAGATAATGACGGTATGTTGGAAACTTTGGGACACAGGTAAGTTAATGACGGTATGTTGGAAACTTTGGGACACAAGTAAAGATAATGGACGGTATGTTGGAAACTTTGGGACAATGATAGCATGTTTGGAGTTCAGGGACACTATGAATAAGATAATATGCTATGTTGGAAACATGGGGACACAGAGAAGTGGAAGCCCTGTAGGAACACAACTACTAGAGACTGGACATTTGGTGACTCTGTACAAACATAACGACATCTTACATTCCCAAGAGCTCTCTCCAGCACCGCTGTGAGGAGCAGCACCACCAGGATATTTTCTGGCGTTATCATCTGGCTGCTCTGCCATAAGGTGATGCATTCACGGAATATCTGCAGGCATGCAAAGAAACAGCACAGAGCATCATCCACCCAATACAAAAATCCCTGGACAGCAGTCTTCATGTACACCCAGGAACATGATTCAAACTGAATGCAAACATTAAACAGAAAAAGAAAATTCATCATCCCCATTAACAAGTGAAAAAAGTCAAGTTTGGTAGACTAATATATGCTTTATATATTTGGAAATATTCATGTATGCCTACACTAGAGTTATCTCTGAATAAGGATTCCCTCCCTTCAAGACCCAGTTGGCTGATGTTTGTCTTGATGGAAGTACAAATCATTCGATGGGCTTGGTTGAAGTCACGCTATTAGTTGTTAATAAAGATGGTCAATGTTTGAAGAAGAACCCAGCATGTGTGTGTGTGTGTGTGTGTGTGTGTGTGTGTGTGTGTGTGTGTGTGTGTGTGTGTGTGCGCGTGCGTGCGTGCGTGCGTTGCGTGCGTGCGTGCATGCGTGCGTGCGTGGCGTGCTGCGTGTGTGCATGTTGTGTACTTGCCATGATAGCTTAAAAAGATGGTAACCCACTAAATTACGGTGCTTTCCATCTGGTCAGCCAATAAAGGCTACATTCTGGTTTATCAACCACAAATTCACAACAACTAAACACCACACAAAGAACAGGGATAAAACTGCCCTGCCCACCCGTCTATCTGCTTCACACAGTTTTTTTTTTTTCAACAGAGACCATGATTATTATCAAAACTACCACTATATGTATGACATTTCATCCTTCCCATGATTTGTATCCTCCTTCTCCTCTCTGTCCTTCCTGTCCTCCTCCTAGCCCTCCTCCTCCCTTTTTTCTTCTTCCTTTCCTTATTACTATCATTACTAGTATCAATGATCATTACTGATTGACAGTATCTTCTATTATATTTTTGTACCTTTACATAAATCATTATTACTATTATCGTTACTATTTCTGTTAGTATTATCATTACTATTATCAACACCAGCGTTATCAGCGACATTACCATCATCATCACCATCCTCATCACCCTAACACTGTTTGCCATGACAACCATGCTCTTCGACAATCCTCTAATCCCTCTCCTTTCTCCCATACTACACCTGCTATTGTCTTGTTATCACCAAGATTGGTAGTAATCCTCTCTTTATAATTTTCTCAATATTTTTATCATTGATCTTTACCTTTATTATCATTGATATCAGTATTACATTATCATCATTACTATTTCAACTTGCATCGTCTCCTTCCCCGGAGGCCCTCGTTTTCATTCAACGCTCATCTTGCGCCGAATTCATTGAGGTAAATGACTGCTCATTCTTCATTTCTGTTATCCCGAGTGTAGTTTATCTTGCCTGAAAAAAGACCTAAGAGGTGAAATGTCAGTTTTTGTCTTGTAATTTGTTTGTTCATGTTTGGCAGATACAGAACTGACATTTCTTTAGGAGTACACTAAAAGGGACACAGAGGACCAGGGATAAACTGCCATAACCGCCCTTGTCTGTCTGTTTCACACATTTTCATTACAACTGAGGGGACCCAGGACATCATCACATGCTGTGACCACTCATCTCGTCAGCTACATGCTCATCAGACGATTGAACCTGTTCGTTGGGAGTATTTCTCATCAAAGATAATGTGTCTGAAACATTCTTGTTTCATTTATCTGCTCTTGACAAGTTTGTATACTGAACAGCTTCTTCCCCTGAAAGCTGAAAAAAAAAATTGCGTTTTGTGCACTAGTATTAACACGTTTACAGTTTTGTCAAATGACACCATCCATTCACTGATTGATGAAACCATTTACAACCCAGAAAGGAGAGACAGAGTAGAGAGAGAAAGCGATAGACAGACAGCAGACGCACACGAGATCAAAGGAGAGAGAGAGAGATAGAGAGAGAGATACGAGACCTCAAACTAAATGCCCATCGACTGCGATATTGATTTGGGTTATTTTGGACAGAGCGGTGTATAGAAAGCCTATAGGCTGATTTTATCATTGTCACAGTACAAAAATCACCTGAACTGTAAGGATGCACAAGGCTGGGTTATAGTCCGATACGACTGGTGACAGACCGACATACTGATGATTCATGAGAACAATTACACCTACAACTCTCTTGCTGGTACAGCTAAGTTACATATGTGTGTTTGCTTTAGTATGAAATCTTCATTAAGCTTTCAGACTGCAACCAAAATACATCATGACGAGCATGCAAACAATAACAAGCTGACTAGCCTGAGTAAATACCATTGTGCATTAAAAGTCAGACCTTCAGGGTAGACAGAAATGATGTGCCCAGGACCCATCTTTACCCCTGTTACTGTGTCCCACTGTAGTCGCGGCATGAGTGCACCCGACTCAACCTGCTCATGACCGATTCCACTCAGCACCACTGACATTCAGCACACACAAAGCCGCCAGAACTTGTAACCGTTTCACAGAACTATTCAGCAGTTGTTGTCTGATGCTGCACACAGAAAATTCATGACAGCATCTGTGTTCCACTGTCCCCTTACAGGTATGAGTGATATACACAATTCACAGAATCAAAAGATCAATCAGATGTAAACTGTTCCATGTAGGCACACTTAAGTCTCATCAGTGCTACGTGGGGCACAGGCAAAACATAGACCACAATAAAACAATGATTCTCTTAAACTGAAAATTTTACAATGGACAATTCAAGAATTGTCAAAAACCTAATCTTCTGTCAACCAGTTTTTGTTCCTTTGATAACAATAAAAATAATCAGTTACTACCCCTTTCCACCGTCAAGACACAGTCCCTGTAATTTATTACAATGACAATTCAAGAATTGTCCAAAACCTAAATCTTCTGTCCAACCATTTTTGTTCCTTTGATAAAAAAAGTAAAAGTAATCAGTTACTACACACTTTTCACACAGTTCAAGAACACGTCCTGACCCCAGGACCCATACTCTTATCATCTTCACAGGATAGAACTTTTGACCAACACACTCTCAACAATGCACACTCTTATGATCTTTAATTTCACAGAGGCTTTACTATGTCTCACCCTATGCAGATGGTACCAGTCTTCCCAACCTAATGATAACTTTGTAAAACGACAAGCCGCTGTAGAATGTGTTGGTCTCCACAGACCCACATCATCATGAGTGCACGTCAAAAGCTACATTTGGGTGAAAGTCAAAGTTTGTCCACAAAGTCCTAAGTCTTTAAACTAGAATGGTGATTATCAGACTGTTCTAGTCAGGCAGCAGAGATGAGGAATACATTTTAAGTTGGGGCGTGAGATGTGGGAGTCAAGATTGAAGCACAGATGGCTTAATCCATTCAAGCAAATCACTGCAGTTCCACTAAGACTTTTTACCATGACAGGTCCACACTCGAAGCATCAGAAAATAGCCACCAAATCTAGAGCACTGCTGCAAACACCAAACATAGTCCCCAACTACCTGGGAGAATACACTGATCAGCCACCTAAATGGAGCACCTGAGACTGGACAATTCTGCCCTCATATGACATCCCTGTCCCATTCTTTGACACAAGCCGCTGTGCCCTACAAGCAACAGCTTTGCTACTTTGTAGTTTTAGTAGTATGGAAGGCAATTCAAATAAAAACAATGACGACAAGACTGACCCTATGGGACATGTAGTTTAAACAAGTTCTGTCATGATTGTTGGATGGTTGATGGCTCATATTTTGTCACACAACAATCCAATACTATGCTTTATCTTAAAATCAGAAATAATGATCATGCAGCCAGTGTTTTTGTAATCTGTGAGACAGGATGTCAGTAGTGCTTCAGCCCAGCCGTGTAAATAGTCATTTTAAGGGGTGTCATGAATCTGATACTATGTCATGAATGTTCATGTTGTTCATATTGGTTTTTTTTTCTGTTATACAAACTTTTCTTTTCATGTGTGATTGTTTTTTTCCCCTCCATATGAGCTTGACAGCCCGGAAAATTGGTTTGGTAAGCAAAGTTTTATAAGCCTATAACACTGAAAATAAAAACCTGAATGTTAAAAACCAAACAAATAAACAATCTCATTTGCTTTGAAGAAACAAACCTCAGAAATTTTACAACATGTAAAATGTCACTGGTAAGTATACAGAACCAATATGAATCAAATCACTTTTTTAAGTGATACTGACTTAGATCTGAAAACTTGACATGAAAAATAACTTTCACCTGTAGGCTTTTAAAGAGTATATCAGAATGGACTTTACATTTGTGTGAGTGCATAGACAAGCATACTCTTGGTTTGTGACCCACTTAAAAATCTTATTTTACTTGATTAACCACCTGTTCTAGAAAAGTTTAATATCTAACAAGCATCAACTACCTTGGAAGCACTTGATTTTTCCTCCCCTGGTTCATAGTATAGAAAGACTGCAGAGTTTGATCTCTTCAACAGGTAGCTGCTTTTAATTATTTAAGTGGCGCAAGTCCATAAAAGCGGATGTGACCATAGCCAATGGTCATAGACATGGGCTGCCGCTGTCCAACTTGGTGCAGAATGCTATGGACGAGTTACTACTTCAACCAGAAATACTATTCAGTCATTTTTTTTTCAGATTAATCACCCCAATGTCCAATGGCACAAGAAATTTATTCTGGAACAGGAGAGAGAGAGAGGGAAGGCAGGGGGGGGGGGGGGGGGGGGGGGGAGACAGACAAGACAGGGGACAGACAGAGTCCAGAAAAGAGACAGGCAGTGACAGAGCCAGTGGACTGACAGAGACATAAACACACACACCACACACACACACACACACACACACAGTGAGACGGACAGACAGACAGACAGAAAGTTGGACAGACTGACTGACTGGATTAGAGATTGGGCAATAAAAGAAAAAAAAAAGTTTGAGAGAGAGAAGAGTAAGAGTAAGACTGGGGAAAAACAGAGGTGGACTGGGGATATAGAGACAGAATGAGAGTGGTGAGAACTTTGACTGGAAAGGGTGAAGGAGAGAGGTGGGGGAGGATGAGGCATACGTTTTGAGAGAGAGAGAGAGGAGAGAGAGAGAATATCTGAAAGTTCAAAAAAACTTTCCTCGAGATGTTTACCAGGAAAACAATGCTGCAATACGATCCAAATCTAATTCACCACGAGACGCTACAAAAGAGCTGTTTTCCCGGTATTATATCCACTTTCGTCACAAACAGTAACGTTTTTCGTGACGCGAGTTTCACTTTTCTTTTTCAAACTTTGGGAGCGTCTCTCTTCGGATGTTCTAGGCTTTCGACCATCCCATTCCCACAGAGCAAATCAAATTCTTAACGCTGCTGGCGACAGAGCTGTGGCATGAGACGCTAGATCCATGTTGTTTGTTAATTGTCTGCGATTATACTGCCTGTACGTAAACAATGGCTCTGAACTGTACGAAATTGTACAGCACGGACATGGGTGCACCATTGCTGTCGGTGCATCTCACTGAGTAGTTTTCCCTTGACCGGTGTTTCCCTGTCGATTCAAATGGCACCATACTAAATTTGTCCCAGGCTTTTTTGTCCACCTTCATCAACACATGCGTGAGTAAAGAAAATTAATATCACAATATTTATCCCAGTTTGTGGCTATGTTGCATGAATATGCTGAACAGGGGCTAATTCAAAAAATCCTAGTATTAAAGGGTGCACTTAATACTCTCAACCTGATCCCAGTGGATGTTATATATCATCATAATTATGCAGTCTTCTTATATCCACAGGTGAATGCTGAGGGCTTTCGAACCAGTCACTAGTTAGTTAACAGAATTTGGCGAATTTATGTTGCTTCATATACAGCTCTCTCTCTCTCTTTAAACCTTACAGCATTACTCCTGTGTGTTAGGACATAAGGAAATGTTTTATGATTTTATTTGTTATTTTGTTAACCTTTGATTTGATGCACACTGGGAATAAATGTGTACTATTTGTTTGCAGGAAAGGAAGAGGTAAGTGTTATTGTTCTGTTAACCCCCCCCCCCCCTCCCCCCCCCTGTCAAAAGACCTCTTCTGTAAAGACAATAAATTTCAAAGTCTCTCTCTCTCTCTCACCCCACACACATACAGATAGATAGATAGATAGCCAGATAGATAAAAGAAATCAGAAACAAAAAAGAATTCAAAACAACCTAATGTATCATTCAATTTTCAAGTTTCTCCCGATTTAATGTTCACTTCATTTGTGATATAACAAGATTTTGATGTTGTCTTTAAGAGCTAGAGATCCAAACTGAAATCTTTTCTAATTCTGTAGAACCATTGCCCCACACCACCACCTACCCCCCCCCCCCCCCCCCCCCCCCCCCCCGCCGTCTATGTGCCCCTTTTTCATGCACCAAACATTGTAACATTCTCAAACTGGTGAAGAACCATGAGCTCAGTGAAATTTCACAGTCCCTAGCGTGCACCATTTACTGGTAACATCTTTACAATCTCACATCCACAGTCAACGGTGAAATGTTTACAGTCTCAATATTCACACAGCTTACTGGCAACATGTTGTTTCACATTCACACCCCCTGACCAAGCGGTGACATACTCACAGTCTTATATTCACACAACTCAGTCACTGGCAACTTAACAGTCTCATCCACATCATTAACTTACAATTTGTTCAGTCTCACGTCCACACCACTTACCGACACCCATTTAAACTATACTTAGTTTGACATCCACATCACTCAGTTTAATGTTGACAACCTGTTTGGTCATATGTAGGCTACCACCCTGTGGTGCCAACACATCTACAAAATCACTGGGCATAGGAATCACCCCCTTGACCCCCCATGCCCCCACTCCATAGAAAAAATCTGGTGAGAGGCACGGAGAGTAGAAAAGTATCTTTTTTGCGCCAGCCCACCCTACCCCATGTGAGTGCCTCCTGAACAAATTGCTCAAACTGTTTAGACAGAAATAAGGAGTAAAAAAAAAAAAGGGAAAGTAACGCAATCAATAATGATCCAGAAGAGACTTTTACATTGCAGAGGAATCACGTTTGTCCAGATGTACGATCAGGCAGAGGGAGAAATGAGGGTAAGCAAAAGAGGCAGTGGGGGCCCCGAGAGTGCTCAACCCTTCCCCCACCCAGACATCCCCCCCCCCCTTACCACCATCACCATTCACCCCCTTCAAATTGAAAAAAAAAATGGATAGATAACCACATGCCTATATAGTGAATAGACATCATGTTATCTTCCCGGAGAGGTCTCCAATGCACCTAAAAAAAAAAAAAAGATTCCATTAAATTCAGCATATAGGGAACTTCATTTCATAGATCCGAACCTCACCAGGCCATCACTCCTGCTCCTCACCAAAGTGGAAGCAGCTCCTGGATCCCTGCCTCAGTCAGGACAAAACCAGCCCTTCCCCCTGAGGTATTTGTCCCCCCCTACATGAAAACCACCACTTTGAGTCAAATTTCTTTTCAACTTTCATTTCTGTTCAGATCCTCTCCTCCCATCCCCCACCTCCCTTTTTGATTTTTGATGCTCATCCGCTCACCTCCTCTGGCTTGAAACTCTGCCTGTGCCATTGCATCTAACATCCCAGCCTAGTCTTGCATCCCACACACCTTACTGCCAACATATTCAGTCTCACACCTAGAGTCCTTACTGGCAACAATTCAGTCTCACATCTGCACCCCTTACTGGTTTTATATTCAGTCTCACATCTGCAGCCCTTACTGGCTTATATTCAGTCTCATATCTGCACCCCTTACTGGTACAAAGCTTACAAACTTTTTGTAAACAAATTGAACTAGATTTCCAAACTCAATATATCCCTGACAGCTGTTTTTAATGTACACAAAAAAAAATCAAACATCTGCACAAGCTTAGCTTTGTTTCAGCATATGGACTGAAAGCAGAATTCATTGACCATAATGCTGATGCTGGAAAGATCTGATTTCCCAAGTATCTCCAAACAACTGAAAGCTTCAGTCGTTTTGAAGTCTTTGAATCAATCTGCCACCATGGCGAGGTGGTTAGTGCTGTGGACTCCCCACTGGGAGTCATTCAATTCCCATCAGAGCCATTTATTTCTGTGATTTTTCTATCCTGATTGGATCCTTCCCAGAGCCCAGTTTGCTTTGGGCTCGTGTGGGAAGTCTGGGACCACACAGTAGAGATTCATTCACTTAGTGCACATACCTCTGAGAGTGTCGTTCAAATTTTTGGACCATAACTGCAGGTAACTATCTTTCTGGCTAGGCTGACACAATGATTTATTATGAAGGAAAATGTTGTGTATATAAAAGACCGAAATGAATACAAAATCTTAAACAACTTAGTCTCATATCCACATTCTTTTAATGAAGAAACCAACTAAATGTTTGATATACATGAGATAAATCAAGGGAATGGTTAGGAAATGATTATTATGCACACTTTTTTTTTCTGTCCATGCATCCTAAATAACCAGGCCTCAAGTGGTGGTGCAGCAGCATGCATGGGGATAGGGTGAGGATTCACATATCAATAGGATGGATGAATCTGGGAGGAAAACTGTGGATGCCAGTTTGTATATACAAGTAAATACAGGAGAGAATGGGTGGTATGAATTGTTTAGTGTAGAGACCCAATGTGCGAGTGTCGGTTCGTATTATCCGAGGACATAAGTTTTCTCACACACAGGAAAATCCAGTCTTCTTCTTTGTCTGTCTTTATTTCTCACATGTTCCAAATCACACACACACACACACCGAGGATAAAGCCAGTCATCTTCCCATCTTTATTTCTCGTATGATCCAAATCACACACACACACACACACACACCTCAATAAAGATAATTTTGACTTCACACACACACACACACTCACACACACACATATATATACTGAGAAAAAAAGCTAGTCATCTTCTCGTCTTTATTTCTCACATGTTCCCAAATCACACACACACACACACACACACACACACACACCACACTGAGAATAAAGCCAGTCATCTTCTTGTCTTTATTTCTCACATGTTTGAAATCCTACGTTTTCTTACCATTCCCTACTGTTTAAACACATTCCCTCAAAAACCCAAGAATACAACACAAAATAATGACACCCTATGCTGTAGCTGATAATATGCATCCACATTGAACAGGAGCAGTATACTTTGTAAACAAGAAACACACCTAAATTGTATAAAATAACCTCATGCTGGCAAAAAAAAAAACGTGTACCATGAGCACAACAGTAATGAGTTCATTCAGCCGTACCACAGAGGCACACTGAACACACAGCAAAAATTATAAGATAGAAGCTGGTTCCTAGTCACAAACAGTAGTGAAAATCAAAGAAAAGAAAAAAAAAAAAAGAATGGAAAAGAAACCAAGCAAAGAAAAAAATATATACTTATAAAAAAAAAAAAAAAGAAAGAAAAGAGAAATTGAGAAGACTAAATCAACGGACAAATACCCAGAAGGATAAATAAAAGAATGCAAACACATTCTTTTTTCTCTGTACAAGAAAAAGAAAAAACAACTCTTTGTTCAGAAATTCTGAAGAAAAGAAGTAGTTTCTAATCTGTAATTACACACATCTAACTTCCCGACTTCTAAGGTACTTTTTTTCACACTCAACAATATATCGAAAAGCACGATTTGCACAAAATGAATATACAATACAGTAACAAATCATGTCATTGCATTGTTCTCTTGGAAGGCACAATATTCTGGTCTAAAATAAACCTTCACTGCATTTGCATCATAATCACTTAGAAGGAAAAAAGGACGCCTGCATTTCTTTAATACACTCAAGAACATGATAAACTCCACCACAATCATAGTTCAAACAACAGGAAAATGCCATGCTTCCTTTTCCCACTTCAAAACAACTGAAAACCATAAGTAATCAAGCCATAAGAATGTTCTCTTTTGTTGGTTTTTTGGGGGGAAGGGGGGATCCTTATACTCAATGTTATGACTTTCAAACTGCCACTGTTACATTTTGCACATGTTCATACAGACTTCTGTCGCACATTGATTCAACTTCCCAACACAAGCCCATTTTATGCCTTCAGAACATTTTTCTTTGGCTACAACTCATGGAAAGAAGTCTACAGTTTGACGTCACATGCCTTTAGAGACCAGCCAACTGCACCCCATCCTGCCTTGGAGATATCTCGGCGAGTTACCACACCCATCCCACTTTCCACACTTGCTCTATCCACATCATCTGATCCCAACCTCGCTCTCTTCACATGCTCTCTCTCTCTTGTTCCAGGGCAAGTCTATGACAACACTGTCTTCAACAAACACAAAGGGGTCAGCCATCCATCTCGTGTCATGGCCCCTGATGGTGGCATGTTATCTCACATCCCTTCCTCCCTTCTTCAAACCTTAATGAACATGTGCAAGTCACATACACCTCTTTTCACCATCATGATGGGATTCATCTTCAATGACAATCTTGTGTAATTATGTCTTAAAATCTGCCAGCTCTTGTGCACACCTTTCTGTAAACACATTGCATTATTTAACGTAAAGCACGCAATGGCTTTTGAATAAGATTTTTTTTAGAAGCAAAGGCGACAGCACACTCATTCTAGAGAAGAGCTCAAAGGTGTCCATTGTCATGAGTCCAGAGTCTACAGCCAGCATGCAAACGGTGGACACTCAACTGATGATTGGCAATGGCAACAGCAGCAGAGAGATTAGGAGCAAGACCATCAGCTAGCTGTCTTGAGCTTCCAATTCTCCCTCTTTTGCATGAATTGGCTAGCAAACAGGAAAAGGTAATACATAAAATAAAGGGGAAAAAATCAGCTCCCCCCCCCCCCCCCCCCCCCCCCCCCACACGCATCATTGTTCAGCAGCAGCACCAAAATCTCTGATTCATTTTCAGTGTCACACACAGTAGGTTTTGTTTGTTGACATGGGCCATGACTACCAGTACTTCTACCTCCTTGCTCGCGCTCACTGACACTTCAATGTTATCTGCCGTCAAGGTAATGACTGCATTTCTGAAACTTAATCATCCTGGACAAATGTGACTTTCTGCATCGAGAAAGTTCACTGCCCTGAGTACTCCACTGTGGGACAATCGAGTGGAGCTGCAGCACAGCTGCCCTGTTGATCAACCAGATTGATACCATTCAATTTGAGATCTGCGTTGCAGGCATCTGGCTTGACCTCTCCAGCATATTTTCTTGATGCTGATGAGGGACTGATCAAGCAAAAGTAATGTTAAGCTATTGTTAAAGAAGCTTATTTTGCAGCATGCCCGCTAACACACAAATCATTCTTTCTGTAAAAAAGCAGTCACACTGGGTTTCCCTAGCTTTCTTTCTCAGGCTATCACATCTACTGCACCTAAGGCGGTGATAATCCTATGGTGAGCTCTGAATACAATCATCCAAGTCCATAAATAGGCCATGGTCAGTGTTGTAGCCACAGGGATTAAAATCTAGAAAATTTGCTGCTTGCAGTCTGAAATTTAGGGTAGTCAAACTCTTTTAATTCAAACACCAAAAACCAAGTTCAACTTTCATCACTGACACTGATTATCCAGAAACTCCCAAATTAATCAGAAAATGAAATAACTACACACTTTTCTTTCTAAGCATCTGTAAGGTGATCCATTTGGTAATCTGAAAAGTCATCTTAAGTCAACATAAGGATCAGGATCTTGACACATTTCTAGTGTCAGGAGGAAACCCTTCTAACACAGCCTGATTTGAACAGATTAAGTACTGAGTATTGGATTCCAGCTGCTTTGGTCAATACAGCAATATGCCAAGTATTATGCTTGTATATCACACACACATGCATGCACACACACATATGCACACACACACACACACACACACACACACACACACATACACACACACACATCTTTATCATTTATGAGAACTTTGAAAACTTGTCTGCTTATAATGCATACACCCTGAAAACTGAACACCAGGAAGAAAAAAAAAAATTTCAGTAAAAGAAAAAAAAAGAAAAAAAAACATGGCAACCAACAATGTGCATCTCAAAATCATCTGCCAAAAGCCAACACACATTGAAAATGAACACCATCAAGGAAAAAATAAATTACAATTTAAAAAATCCAAACCAGAAATCCAATACATCTCACTCATCTGCTTAGAATATTATAAACCCTGAAAGTGAACATGACCAAGGAAGACAATGACCCTGCAGACCAACACAATAAATGTTGCAATCAAACAGATTCTCCTCTGGAGGATGGGGGCCTCATGGCAGCACTTCCATACACTCCCCAAATCAATGGTCCTCTGTGAAGAATGATGGCAAAGAGAGCACTTCCATACCCCCCCCCCCCCCCCCCCCCCCCCCCCCCCCCCCCCCCCCAAAATCAATGGTCCTCTGTGAAGAACGATGGCAAAGAGAGCACTTCCATACACCCCCCCAAATCAATGGTCCTCTGTGAAGAATGATGACAAAATTAACAGAATCCCTTCTGTGCCCAGATTGCCACTTGCCACGTTGTGAGCTGAACAATGATGGGAAAGAGGGGTGGGGTAGGATGGATGAGTATTTCATGCCAAAAAGCCAAAAGTGTAAAATAGAGGGAAATTAATGTCAGGAATGAAGGTAAGGGTTACACAGACAGGAAGGAGGGCTACAAGACTGGAGATAAGACAGACAGCTAGAAAATGGAGGCATGATAAGTTAGCTGAATGGAGGCAGGATAGGAGGCCAGAGAAATGAAAGTAGGACTGAAGGAAATAAGAATGGAGGCAGGACAGAAGGCCAGAGAGAATGGAGGCAGGACAGGAGGCCAGAGAGAATGGAGGCAGGACAGAAGGCCAGAGAGAATGGAGGCAGGACAGGAGGCCAGAGAGAATGGAGGCAGGACAGGAGGCCAGAGAAATGAAAGCAGGACAGAAGGAAAGGAGAATGGAGGCAGGACAGAAGGCCAAGGGAGGAGAAGCAGGACAGGAAACAAGGGCAACTGAAGGAGAATAGAAGGCATGGGGAAGGCAGGTTGAGTACAAGGCTAGAAAAATGGGACGAGGATAACAGGCGAGAGGAATGAAGGCAGGTAAGGTAAAGGTAAGGTAAGGCTGCTTATAGCCCAGCCGACCGCAAAGGGCCACATCAGGGCTGTCACCGTGTTGAAGTCAACTCACAAGTCATTCATTCACACAACCCTTTAAAAAACATCTTCTGAGTGAAGGCAGGACAGAATGAACTGTGAATGGAATCCTGATAAAAGGATGGGGACTGGGGGCAAGATATAAAGCAAGAGGAATGGAGACAGGAAAGAAGGCAAGAGACATACAGGCAGGGTAGACAACCCAGCCAACAGAGGCAGAATAGAAAGCTACCCAAAGGTAGGCAGGATAGAAAGCTACCCAACGGTAGGCAGGCAAGACAGCCAGAGGAATGAAGGCAGCTAAGAAGGCTGGAGAAATGGAGGCTGGATAAGTGGCTACAGGGCTGGAAGCAGAGAAAAAAACTCGGGGGGGGGGGGGGGGGGGGGGGGGGAATGGTGCAGGAGAGGTTTGAAGAATGGAGTGATGGTAGAAGGCTAGGTGAATGGAGGCAGGACAGAAAGCTTGGAAAATGGAGACAAGATAAAAGGGCGGTGGAACAGGGCCGGACAGAGGGCTAGGGCAATGGAGGCAATGGGCTATAGCCGGACAGAGGGCTAGGGCAATGGAGGCAATGGGCTATAGCCGGACAGAGGGCTAGGGCAATGGAGGCAAATAGCCTATAGGAATAACGTACAGAAATGAAGACTAATGGAATGGAGGCAGAATACAATGCTCTATGACCTGAGGAAGAAAAGGCCAGGGAAATGGAGGAAAGAAAGAAGGCAGGGGTAATGCAGGCAGGATAGGATGCTAGGGTAATGGAGGCAGAAAAGAGTGCTCTATAGTCACAGAGGCAGGATCAAGAGAAAAGAAGCTGAAGGCTGACCTGAGATACACCAGCCAAGATCCAAAGGACGAAGAGACCACGACACAGAAACACCATCACAAGCACCAGCATACATAACACAAACAACACCCACAACCAAACACCACAAGTGTGGCGTGGACATTTATTGTGTGGCTCATTTCAAAGCATGAACTGAAAATATCTGGTTTCCCTTAAAAACAAAAAAGAAACAGTGGCAGGATAGGTCTGGGGTATGGATGTAACACAGACAGTTAAGGAAAGGTGGCAGGTAAGAAGGCTTGGAGAATGTACCATTACTAAGCACTGAGCAACTGTTAAACAGAAGACTAACAACACTGTTTAATTACAGAAGACATGACTTTACCACACCACACTATTTATCAACACCCATCACCTCACACTCCAAACATACCAGATCACATAAAGAAAAACAGCATTGCTGCCTTTAAAGCTTCAACAAATTTGATTGCAAAAGCACACACACGTGTGTGTGAAAGAAGTAAATGAACCAAAGAATTGTTTGACAAGAGGGGAAGAAACAAACAACAACAAAAAAAAACACAATTATTAGAATAATGCGTACAGTATGTTACATCGACAATGTTAACGCAATGCCACAGATGAGGATCTGAACACTGTGGTCCAAATAACTTGAACAGAACGGTTTGGATGAACACCGCAAACTTCAAAACATAAAATATACTGGTTTCCATGGAAAATCTGAGCAGACTCATCTGAGTTACTTGAACAGACAATACGAACACCATGGTCTGAATAACTTGGATGGCTTGGATGCACAATGTGACCACCAATACGAACACCGCAAACTTCAAAACGTAAAATATACTGGTTTCCATGGAAAATCTGAGCAGACTTATCTGAGTTACTTGAATGGACAATACGTACACCATGGTCTGAATTCAGAATAACTTGGTCTGGACGGACAATGTAATCACCATTGTCTGAATAACTTGGTCTGGATGCACAATACAATCACCATGGTCTGAAAAACTTGGATGGTTTGGATGGACATAAGGTCATGGTCTGAATAACTTAGTCTGGGTGGACAATGTAATCACCATGGTCTGAATAACTTTGTCAGGGTGGACAATGTAATCACCATGGTCTGAATAACTTGGTCTGGAGAGACAATGTCATCACCATGGTCTGAATAACTTTGTCTGAATGCATGTGTAATCACCATGGTCTGAATAACTTGGTCTGGGTGCACAATGTAATCATCATGGTCTGAATTACTTGGATGGTTTGGATGGATACAAAAAGACCATGGTCTGAATAACTTGGATGGTCACAAGAAGACCATGATCTGAATGACTTGGTCTGGTTGCACAATGTAATCACCATGATCTGAATAACTTGGATGGTCTGGATGCACAATGTAATCACCATGGTCTGAATAACTTGAATGTAATAGTTTGGATGGATAATATGAACACTATGGTCTGAATAACTTCAATGGTTTAGAACAACTAATGACAATGGTCTGAATAATATGAATATGACGGTGTGGATAAGCAAAATGAACCAAATTTTTATATCATTATTATCATAAAGAGCATTTATATGCCTTAACAATTGAATGCTCTAGGCATTTTTACAATGCACATGTATAAACATCAAGTTGCACACCAAATTAATAAGAACAAGCAATCCACACAAACACATGCCACAGTCACACCCCCCCCCCCCCTCCCCACACACACACATCCAATAGCACTACCACCCAGCCTTGCCCTCTCACACTTCATCTTCACCCACCTCTCAAAACACACACACTCACACACACACTTATAAGATGAATAATCACTGGCACCCAAACACATGAAATACTCCTGAAAACAGCACAGGCACGTATCTGCATGAATCAGCCACATGGGAAAAGTTCCCCAGTTTGGATGTACACAAGGACAGAAAGGGAGAGTATGAGAGTTGATGAGGAAGACTGTTCAAGATAAAAGGGGCTGAAAGACAAAGGACCACTGACCATAACTTTGTACAAAGACAGACAGTGTGGAAGAGATGAGTACCAGAACAGAGCTCACTATGAGGCTTGCAAATGCAACAGATCGGTCAGATGTCCAGGACAGGATTCCAAAGATTGATAGCATGCTGATGCTTTGTAGGAGATGCTTTGCTAGCATGGAGCCAGTGAAGCGACTGTAATACTGCTGAAATATGGTCAAACGTAGACTAATGAAAGATGTGGCAGGCAGCATGATTTGAGACCTGGAAATTCTTAATGAGACATCAAGGGATGCCAGACAAAAGAACATCACAAAAATCCAGACAAGAAAGTACAAACATGCAGACAAGAAAGTACAAACATGCAGACAAGAAAGTACAAACATGCAGACAAGGCTCCTAGTGACGTCTTCACATGGATGCAAGCAATGCGATGGAATTCAACAAAAACCTGAATGACACTGGCAACGTGTTGAACAGTATCACACCAAAGTTAAGAAAGGAAGAGTGACTGACTGTCAATGGCGATGGAATAGAGGGATGATTCAAATACTTTAGTGATCAGATCAACATTTTGGTTTGGATGGACAATATGATCAGAAATGGTTTGTACGGACAATATAAACAGATATGGTTTGTAAGGACAATATGAACAGAAACGGTTTGTAAGGACAATACTAACAGAAACAGTTTGGACAATGTGAACACAATGGGCAGATGACAATGTGAACACAGTGGTCTGGATAATGTGAACACAACAATCTGGATAAGGTGAACACAATAGTCTGGGTGTGACCACAAGTCTTTTTTTTTCTTCTTTTTTTGCTGTCCCAACATCTGCGCCACCTCAGAGGCAGTGCACCCACGCCACTCATTCTGACACCCTGTCCACAGCCACAGCCCGGTCGGCCCCGCTGCAGCCCCAGCACTGGCAATCCACAGGAAGCAGTCAATCAAGTTGTCAAGAGGCAACCCACGGAGGAGGAGACACTGCACTGCTGCCGAGTCACTTCAGTGGTGTTCAGTGGCGCCTGTTCTGATCTAACATATGCAGGACACACCTACTAAGCCCCCTACTGACGACACAATAATTGCTTAGTCGCGGAGCCGACGTGAGTGAGCTCTCCCTCTGGAGGGCGCCACCACATCAGTCCAACCACAGCCCCCATGGACTCGCCGATACCGGTGACCCCAACGGAACCAAACCAAGGCCACAGACGTGGAGAGGACATCGAAATCGAGGTCACCATGAGAGCAGGGCATGAAGGGCCACAGAATTTGAGACTTTTTTTTTTATGCTGATCGATGAGAATGAGGATGATTAAGATGATGCTACGGATTTCCATTTCGGTCTGAGACTACATGACAGGGCGTACTCTACGCTTCCTTTCATAATATATCCCAGCGTTAACCAGGCCCGAGAGATACAGGCACCTGCAGTGTTGGTCAGGAAATTTGAGCAACACTCTCAGAAACCCATCCATTATGTGGATGAAACTCAACTGTGTGGTCCCAGTCTGGTCCCAGTCTTCCCAACTGAGTCTGCAGCAAAACTCAACTCTGGGTAGGAACCGGTCGGGGTAGAAAAAAAAAACATCACTCTGATGGAATTTGAACCCACGACCTCCCAGCCGGGAGTCCGCGATGCTAACCACTTCATCACGGCGGCTGGTGACCACAACAGTCTTCATACTATGAGCACAACAGTCTGGACAAATGTATACACAAACTGAGAACAATATTAGGAAACAGAGAAAGAGAATGAGTAACTGAAAGCAGAGAAACACAGGAGAGAAATCCACAGGCCAGACAGAGTGGCAAGCATGGCAGCAAGTGGTGGGTATGAAGGATGCCCCCAGGAAAACATCAACACCTTGAGACAGGTAGAACCAGGAAAACCACCAAGCATCACCCAAATGACTCGGCAACAGTGCAAGGCTGCCTCTCACAGGTGGCCCTACAGCAGCTTGGGAATGATTGCTTCATGTGAGCATTGAATGATGGGACTGTCACCAATTGAGCACAGCGAAGGAGCAGCAGTGATCAGCAGTGTAG
>JADBJO010020784.1:0-5000 GCA_016801955.1 Conus betulinus | reverse complement strand
TTCAGCTCTTTGGAGTTTTGGCACGAAAGATCATTCAGCTATACTCGGCAATATTTATCATCTTCCACCTCTTGGAGTTATTGGCATCTACAAATCATCTAGTTATACTCAGTAATATTAAGTCATCTGTCTAAAAAAAAAAAAAAAAAAAAAAAAAAAAAAAAAGCTGAGCTTTTCCCCCAACTCTTTCTAACTTGGGAATTTCTTTTTTTTTTTTTGTTTAAAAAAAAAAAATCAAACTGGAATTTGGGGAACAATGTATAACCCGTTGAGTGCCTTTAAGCCGTCAGCTGACGCCGTAGTAAAAATGTACTTCCAGTGCCTATGGGCGTTCCACCGACGTCATGCATTTTTCTTGAATTTTCATTCGTTACTATTCCTATCAAAGGACTGAAATAGAGTGTGCGTAGTAAGCCTTATATGTCTGCAGTATTAAAATGATATGCAAATGACCACACGTGAGGGGAAAGACCATTTTTCCTCATCACTGACTGGATGACCAGCCAGCACTTGTCTCGCTTGCAAAGATGGCGGCGCAACCTTCGACGAACGTAGCGACCAAATCAACGTACTTACACAGCTGAGCGGGTTCTGCTAATCGTTTTTGACAAAGATAATAATCTTTTATTCAGCGACTCACTCGAGCATGAAGGTGAGATGATGATAGTGATGGAATTGCCGACCATATTCGTCAGTTATGAGTCGTGCTGTGCGATCTCAAGAGTGTGTTCAGTTGACTGGTTACCAATGTCGAACGAGCTAGCCTAGTGTGTACTCGCACTGTGTGCGAGTGGCCAGCGCCGTGTTAGTCAGCGCGAGAGGGGAGCGCGGCCTGCTCGCTCGGCGTGACACGGGCAGCAGGAAAGGTAGGGGAAGAGGAGGAGTGAAAGAGAGGGTTGAAGTCCAGCAAGGGGGCATGGTGGGGGAGGGGGGGGCGTGGTCGTGAACTGACCTGTCTGCATGAGGTGTGAGCGTCTGGATAGACTTCTAGACTGTTTACTTTCATTTACAGGTGTAGTGTGACAATACAAATTTATTTTCAACTTTTTTGCTTTGTGTTCTTTTTGGGATGTGAAGCTGTAGTGGTAAAATACGTATGTTTTTGATTGTGCAAAAAAAATCTATCCAAATGTAAATGCCTAAATATTTTTTATGATCAAAATAAAACAAAAGAAGCCCAGATTCAAAATCTCCATTCAATTCCTTCAAAAATCATATATATTTCATTTTATATCTTTGTAGTTTCTGAGCTAGAATTTTTTGTTAATTATTACCCCCAAATCATTAGATTTCCCTGGCACTGGGCCAGCCTTTGTTATGTAATATTTTCAGGCAGTAAACGGGTTTAAAATATGAAAATCCATGTAAACAATGACTAGGACAGCAACTGTGCAAATGTCCTCAACCATTGCTTTCATCTGCAGTGCAACCAAGCCATGGCCACACATTGTATCATTTCACAGACAACACAACACACACATACACACAAAGACACACATGTTCGCGCCGTGCACGTGTGCACACACACACACACACACATGAGCAAAGGGTCTACCAGCATGCAGTCAACGTGTATTTACCCTAAAGAAATAGTTGAGAGCGAAGAAGTTGAGGTACCCTCTGTGCTGCACATCTAAGATGCGGAACAAGTAGCGCAAGGCCTGAGGCTCTCGCCGATTCTCCATGGCCAGTACAAAGTCCAGGTACGTTTTGTAGTCCTACACACAACAGAGATCGGTTATAGACCTGCATATGGTGGTGAATTAAGGTATGAAATAAACTGTGTGTGTAAGGGGGGGGGAGGGGGGGGGAAAGTGGGGGTGTGTGCACGTGGTGTGTGTGTACCATAATGTCTTCAATGTAGCATCGTTTTCTAACAACACAGAGGTTAATGAAAAACAATAACAAAAACAAAAGAAAAAAAAGAAAAAAAGGCTTCCCATCTATGATTCTGACCCAGGACACGTTGGATTTTAGGCAAACCACCCATTCATGAAAACACAAACACACACAAGCATGGAGATGAAGTGACTGAACTTACTTAAATTATAGTTCAGTGTCAGTATTACAATCAAAAAGACTTTATGAGAAAGATTAAGATGATCTTCTGACTAAAGGTACCGAATCATTGGATTCATTACTTCCAATTTCTACATTCCTCTTTTGCAAAGTCAGTTTCAAAGGGGGTGACTGCAGACATGAACTGAAACAAGAGCAAAATTACTGCCCTGCCAAACCAATGAACAAACAAATGGATGAAACAAAAACAAAACATATTTTGCCTTACTTCTTCAACAAGGATAAACATCATTTAAGACAACGAAAAATAAAGGACAGACAGTCTCACTTATTTCTTCAGTCTGGGCGCAAAAATTTGGTCCAAACTGTCTTGAATGTTAACTGTTCTGCCTGAAGACAACCAACCAGATCGAACCACCTTGTGTCTGTTTTGTAGTTTGTTCTTTCGTTCAGTGGTGCAGTAGCTATTTTTTGCCCCCTCTAGCAAAATATCAATGTTCCTTTGATTTGATTTCAGTATTTTAGTAGTAAAAAAAAAAACTGACTATAAGTCTTCTGGCATTATTGTATTGCACACTACACACAGAGAAAAGACTGCCCCCCTTCCTTGTGTTTCATCCCATTTCCCTTGGTCTGCAATATGTCTCCAAGTTTTTCAGTTATGGTATGCATATGTGCAAGTACTTTGAACTCTATTTTCGAACAAGTGGTATACAAGTGCCAGTTTCATTACCTTCATCAACATTACTTTTAGTGTCATTTTCATTACACACACTTACACACTCAACCACATATGCAATGACAGACTTGCAAACATGAACAAGCAGAAATGATGGTGGGACACGGAGGAGGAGAAAAGTGATTGCAAGAACTTAAACCCTGGGACTTATTCTGGATGTACAGATGTAGTAATAAGGTTAATAAATGAGATACAGAGAGAGAGAGAGAGAGAGACAGAGACAAAGATTTAAAATGATGAATGTAAACCATTTGAATTTTTCATGTGCACCTATTCAATTGGATCCAGTTTCAGCATGTCTTTATGCACAAACACACACACACTTTTTTGCACCCTTCCCTACGTTAATGATTTCATTTTGTCAAATTAAAATTTCACTAACTTTAACTGTGCTCTCTTGAAACTAGAGTGCAGTCAATTCTCCACAAACTTGGAAAACAATGACTTTTCACTCACTGATCTCATTATTCCAGAACTCGCAGAAGAAAGCACATTTTATTCAAATGCTGGTAAAAGTTTTTTGGAGCAGCAGTCAAGAAAAAGGAAAAATTATGTAGGCTTAATATCTGATCAGCAGATTTTCTTCTTTTTTGCATACTTCACAGGTTCATCCAAGTGTCAGACGTTTGGGGCTGGACCAAATGCTTTCCCCGACTGTAATGTGTCCAATCAAATCAGCACTCTGTCCCAATGATTCTTCACACAAGCTGGACATGACAGTCGGTCTTCATGATTAAGTTGCTCCATAAGCAGCTAGACACCCGCTCACGTTATTTACTAGGCACTTTGAAAGATTTTCACCTTCAAGGGAACTAACTCTGATGGTCAATTCCAAACCATCGCACCTATGAAAAAGCTGAAAACTCTTGCTTGAGCACTATTTGTAGTTTTATTTATTCATTTTTTCAATCGGTTTGGACCGCTAGAATTGATTTCTATGGTGACACAAAAGGATTAAAAAAAAATTAGTAAACATACTGTGCACAATGGCCCAAAATGAAGTCTTCTTCACATCAGCAAACTAGGAAAACTATGTGGGTGGCAGCATCGTCTTTCATCATCCCAATAAAAAGATCTCAAAAATTCTGTGGCCCTGCTCACACAGTGAACTCAGTTTTGGCCTGGTTGACTCTGTCGGGGTCACCAGCATTTAACACACAATTCATTGGCACTGTTCTTGGACACCCTCCATAGGGGCAGCTCACTCACGCTGCTGCTCCATGACTAAAGCAAGTATTGTTGTCAATAGGGGGACTGAGTAGGTGGTGTCCTGCATATGTTGGATCAGAACAGGCACCACTGAACACCATCAAAGTGACTCGTCGGCAGTGCAGTGTCCCTCTATGGTGGGTTGCCTCATGAGAACTTGACTGCCTGCTCCCTAAAGATTGCCCAGCCGGGGGGCTGTGACAGGTTGAGCCAGGCTGTGGCTGGTGGGGAGTTGGATTGAGAGGCATGGGTACAATGCCACTGAGGTGGCATAGAAGATGGGACAGCAAAAACAAAACAAAGAACCTCGTATAACAGAGACCCCTGTTTGTATCAATCTCAAAATTTAATATCTAACTCATATTTTTAACGAAGAAATAAACTTTTAAGAAAGATTTCAATTCCTTTTTAGTTCAATGTTGTCAATGACAATCCACATTGGGGTATTATTGTTGATGTGGAAGTGAAAGCCCAAAAGTCGTCAGACAAAAGAAAAAGAAAAGAAAAATAAAGAAAACATATTTCTTCAGCATCTTGACATTTTGTGCCACTGATTTCCATAAATGTATACTAACTGATGTGCTGGGCGAAGACATCCCAAAAGTTTTCAATTCCGCGCAGATCACACATTGCGTATCTTGCAAATTACAGACACTGAAACACAAAGAAAACTAGATGTTCTAGAAAATGTTAGCTACCCATTGAAAAACCACACACACACACACACACCCACACCACAAACACATGACGGGCCGCCACGCCCACAATTTTTAGCCCTTGCCTTTTTTGATGACAGATTTATAGACAGAGATACAATGACGTAAGGGACAGACCGACTTCGGTGAAAGCAAACAAAAAAACGCTTGTAAAAGATATATTACTGGGGAAAAAGGAAAAAACTGACTCATGCAAAAAGAAACACTGAACCCAGGACTGAACCACTTTTAATGGGGGGAAAGAAACGAAAAAAAACACACCCAAAACGTCAACAATGGGGACAGCTCTCATACAGAAGACTTTGTTCAGGAGTAAT
>JADBJO010020783.1:15000-30728 GCA_016801955.1 Conus betulinus | reverse complement strand
ATCAACTAATTCATTTTCTCCTTCAATTATTCAACAAATTAAGTGACTAACGGTGAATTCCCTGACAGCTGGTCTGAATCTGTTATTCAACCTATTTTCAGAATGGATATTTTAATAATCAATTATTGATTTTGAAAAAGCATTTGACTCGGTTAATCGAAATCTTTTCTGGCCAATTCTTTAAATGGCATAAAAAGGTTAAGTATTTAAATGTGTTAAGAGCATGTAGAAATGATGTTAAAGCTACAATTCGATGTGGTTCTCTGACAATAGATTACATTTTCTGCACATCTGGTTTAAGACAGGGAGATATGTTGTATGACCTGGATGCAAGAGGTAAGAAAAACTTGGCCACAAATGTTCACTTATGCTTGTTTAAATATGGATTTAGTTTGTTTTGGGCCTGTCAAGGTGTCAGAAGTGTTCATAATTTTATATGTTGCTTGTTACAAAGGCTTATTGACTGTCGGCGGCAAACCTGGTCCGATCATATCCAAACTAGTGATAGATTCATCTTGTATAGAACTTTTTTGCAGTTATCACAGTTTAAAGCCTTACTTACATTTTGATATTGCTATGCATCTGAAATATATTACCACTAGACTTAAGCTGGGGATTTCTGAGCTGGCAGTAGATCGATATCGATATAAAATGTTTATATTTAATGACTTCAGTTCATTATTCACTGAGAACCAAGAAAATGAGGTGCATTTTGTTCTCATTTGCCCAGCACTCAGACATACACATAAAACGTTAATCAAGCCCAAATATTATAGACATCCTTCACTGTTTAAATTGAGTCTGTTGATGTAGAAAGAAACTCGTGGAGAGCGTGGCAGCAGCGAGTCCTCGGAAGGGAAGCCCCCTTTAAGCAAGTGTTTCGGCCCTTATCTCCTAACACTCTAGAGGGGTTGGGCCACACCCGGTTCATGACTCCAGATGTCCCTCTGCTGTCCCTTTTCTCCCATCTTGGGACGAGTCATGGCTAGAATTTGAAGCCATGACCCTCTGGTCATGCTCATTTTAGGGATTGTCCACTTAATGTCTCGCACTCTAACCACTGAGCCACTGGGGCACCTGATATTTGTAGGGAAAGTTAAGCCTTATGAAGTTCACTTTTGTTTCCTCCTTGACCAGATCCAGTTTGAACACCTCTTTGCCACTTCTGCCATTGCTTTCAGGGTTCTGTTTTTTTTTCCCTCCCTGCAATTGAGAGCTGTTTCATGAGGCTGTAAACAGACGTTCCTACAAACCCTCTAGCTCCAATTTCTGCAGTGAGGACTTTGACCTGACAGCCTTCTCTTCCTCAGGCTGTTTGCCAGATCAGCATACTTTTCAGTCTTGTAGATTTGAGCTGCCTCCATTCTGTTCTCATATGGCACCGTGAGCTCGATCATGATCAGCTGCTTGATTGACTGAGAGTGGACCACTATATGCCGTTCTCATGCCACACTTGCTGATGATCTCTGGGTGCCTTTTCCACTCTGGGAAGCATGCAGTGCACTCCCAGTCATCTGCCCGGCCAGCAGACTCTGCCCGCATGTTCCGAGTGGCACTGTTGTTCTTGGCCATGATTCGCTGCCTCCTGTCGTGAAGAATGTTGCCGGTGCTTTTGGAGTCCTGATTTTCCCTTTTGTGGTATTGGTACTAGTCGAGACTGATTGTACAACCGTCTGTATATCCCCACTTCACCAGGTTTGCATTTGAGGGCTGAAGGTCATATGCAGATCTGAGAATGAAGCTGATCGTGAGAGGGGCCATGTGCCAAATGTCATTCCAAGTGAGACTTCTCTGGAGTGCATTCTCCCACGTTGTCTATTGCCCTTGCTGGCTCTGCTGGACTGCTTTTTTGGAGTCTTTTTTTGTCTTCTTCTTTTCTCATCTCCTGAATCATCATGTCTCTTTTGGCTTTCCTTTGGCCTTTGACCACCATTCAGTTTTGGTCACCCCAGTCCTTGTCTGTTGGTCTGTGTGTGTCCTGTTATTTCTCTGATCTTGAGACTTTTCTTTTGCAGAATCCATCGCCTCTTGAACTTTCCATTTTCTGCTTGTCTTCAGCTGGGGCTTGATTGCTTCTACAACCTTGTCTCCTGAGTCCTCCAGCATGCTTTGAAGTCTGATCTTCCCTGCTTTGTATTCCTCCAGGATGGATTTCAATGGTAGCATCAGCTTTGCTTGGCGACAGTACAGCGCTCTGTCAGTGAGACAAGGTGGGACACCAAGCCATTTCCTTGTGAACTTGTTGATTTTGGCTTCCATTGCCTCCACTATGCTGGTGCAGATGTCGTATATCATCAGAGGCCATAGGAGTTTTGGTATCAGCATGAACTGCAGACACCAGACCTTGTATTTTCCAGGGAGCCCACACTGGATAATGGTCTCCAAACCTTCTTCAACATCTGTTTGTTTCTCTTGCCCTTTGTGTGTCTTTCAGGGTATTATCATACCATCTCCCTAGGCTCTTGACTGGCTCTTCTGTGACTGTTGGAATGGCCTGGTTGGCAACACTGACGAGTGAAGACCACAGATTTGGCCACTTTTTCTTTCCTCAGAGAGAGACTCCATGATTTCTTTGGCTTGAACGTCATTCTGGAAGAGGCAACTATGTCGTCCAGACTCTCCAGCACATGACGTGTCTCGTCTTCCTCTGGATGAAATCACTATAGTGTCATCCACGAAGGCCTTGAGAGGGGGCATCTTGTATCCATCGCCAAGGTCATCGATAAAGATGTACAACCTATCTTTGTTTCCATAAGATGTACGTAAACTAAGAGGTGTTGTGACTGACTGAAGTGCATATATGATCACAATCAATATCATCATTAGTTTTAATCTGAATCTGTTGTATATTCTCATCCACTTAAATGTTCACATTCCCCTTCATGATGGACTGAGGCCTAATATGAATAATCATATTGAGTCTTGAGTGCTGAGCCCCTCTCTCTCTCTCTCTCTCTCTCTCTCTCTCTCTCTCTCTCTCTCTCTTGTATAATAAAATCATTTGCTGAATTCATCAAAGAAACGGTGAAAATCAGACAGAAACATTTACAATAAGATTGCACTGAAAAAGGTACCTAATCCTGGAAAATACAATTTAAAACATATGGATGAGTTCAGTCATATGGTCATCGCCTGACTGAGTTGATTGCTGAATCACAACATTACCATTCCATTTTGCATGTGTGTTGTTGTTGTTGCTGTTGTTGATGCTTGTTGTTGTTTCTGTGTGTTGTTGTTGTTATTGTTGTGTTGTCGTTGTTGTTGTTGTTGTTGTTATTGCAATGTGAAAGGAGAGTCTGCAAGGTAATCGAACTACAAATTTTGCTTCTTTTGCTTTAATTGATCATCTGGAATAGCTGTGTAACATTATAATAAAAGGAAGAAAATGTGTTATTACTCTGTCATCCCCCTGTCATAAGACTTTTGGTAATGACAATAAAGTATGAATGTGTCAATCTCTCTCTCTCTCTCTCTCTCTCTCTCTCTCTCCCTCTCTCTCTCTCTCTCTCTCTCTCTCTCTCTCTCTGTGTGTGTGTCTGTGTTCCGGACGGACGTCGGGAGTGTGCGGACGCAAGTAAACAGCTTCGCAATTATGTTGCTTTTTCAAGTGTAACAAGATGTGACCAAGTGCTGAGTTTTTGATGACCGTGTGTGGATTACTTCTTGCACCTGGATTCATATATATATATATATTTTTGGTTTTCTAGACGGAAAAAGAAGTTATAGTTGATTATTCGTCTTGTCTTAATGAAAACTATCACGGATTCTCGTAGAGTCTCGGCACAGTTTTCCTTGCGACGTGCTGTCTTTGATCCTTCGTTGCTAGGCCCTGAACAAGCGCCCAGTGTTTGTGATCTTCAGCTGGCCACTTTTTTTCTCAGCTCCATTCCGTCGTCTCGGCTCGGTAATTTAGACCCGATGCCAGACGGGAGTTCCTGGTGCCTTGTGGCATCATCTGGCTACTTTCCACTACTGCAGACGTCGTTCCTTCCTCTTCACATCGGTACCTTCCTCGCCTATGGACAATGGATGGGTCTAAGTGCCTGCAACTAGTGCGTGTGTCCTATGCCAGTGTGTGAGCCCTGGGCCAGTGCGTGTGTCCAGTGCGTGTGTCCTGCGCCAGTGTGTGAGCCCTGGACCAGCTTTGAAAACTTGTTACTCAGTGCTGCACCCATACGTTGTGCTCTTCAGCCCACCTTCTTCTCTCACGGTGTTCGTCTCCCAGGACCTCACCAAATAAGTACGTACTTTGTTATCCTCCTTTAAAGGGGGGACCAGGACGTGTGGAGCTTAGACTTTGCTTTGTCGGCAGTTTACTTAGCAGCGCCGCCTTCTATCCCCAACCCCCTACCCTCCCCCCCCCCCCCCCCCCCCCCCCCCCCCCCCCCCCCCCGTTTGTCCTCCCCGCTCCATTACGCTAGCCCCTGTCCTCATCCTCTTAGCTCCAAGTGTCGCTGGTTCAGCGATGGGCATGGCTGTTTATCGGCACCATGTAGTTTGAAACATCTCTGACCATGAGTTGACCGTGATATCTTCCCCCATCCCTCCCTCACACTCCCACATTCCCCCCCCCACCCCCCCCCACACCCCCCCCCCCCCCCCCCCAACCCTCCCTCCCCCCCCCCCCCCCCCCCCCATCACTCCTTGTTTTTTTACCCTACCCATGCTTTCACAGTCATGTCTGTGGTCACGAATAATAGTGACGCTCTTTGTGACTGGGTTCCCCAGATTGACATTAAAATAGACCCCAAGCAACTCGCATTCAAATTTCCACTACACCTGTTCCCAGTCACGAGACAAATATTACACAAATGTTACATTGGTGACATCAATAACAGACTTGAGTTTAGTGTACAATGGGCCGACTGCGCCAAACCTAATCGGCCTCTTGTCCTCACCGACAGTGCCGATTTTTCTTCTATCCCACACCAGCCTCCCCAGTGATGAGTCGTACCGGACCAAGGTGCAAATCAACTGTACCACCCTGAAACTCACCATCATCACGGTCTTTTACACTACAGGTACTGTTCTTGTACAGGGAAACCTGTGCAAAGAAATGGCTGCGGTATGAGTTTCAAATCGCTAACCCAGGTGATTTGAACAATCTTCTCATTGACCCACAAAGACTCCCATCCCAACCTCAACAAGGCTGTATGCGACAACCTGTCTGACCTTCCCCTTCCCTCCCTGAAGACGCTCCCTTCTGGTGGCCTCTCTGCACAGGGCATCCCGTCTCCCCATGGACCTCATCGTCTCCCCAGATTGCATTTGCTGACCAACCCAACCACCATCCGTCCACCCAGCCCTGACACCACTCCGTCCCAATCCACATCCTCATCATGCACGAAGCCTGCCCCTACAGTCCCGCCACAGTCGCCTGAGGGAAACATGCATACGCAGTTCACCCCAGCACACACCACAAATACTCCACATATTCCAACAAAAGCAGAAACGAAGCGCTGTTCAGTCAAAACAAGAGCATGCAAACACCCAAGCAAAACAAAACCAGCCACCTGCCCACTCCGATGTGAAAACATCACTCTCACCCTCTCCTACAAGCAACACAAAACCGGCACACACCCTTACGTCCTCAAAAACCAAGCAAACCACCACGCTGTTCCTACGCCTACAAAGGTAACCCAGCAGTAGACAACCTCAAACAAAAACAAACACTCCCGTCAAAACTATTGTCAGAGGTTCAAAACTCTTCGCCGATCAGAAGCAGAAAACAACCGCCTGAAATCTGAACTCAAACACCTAAAACAAACTCGGCCTATACCGCACGCAACCCAAACAAACAAACCACAACACCTTGCAGCCATACTGATTCTGCTGAGTTCGCCTTCCCCACCTCCAACAAGTTCTCCATGCTGCTCCACGTTAATGAAAATGGGAAGCATGAGGTTCAGAACGACTCAGATACAGACACACACTCTGATCAAGCCACAGTGCAGACACAGTCTACCACTACAAATGTCCCCCACAGTCCAGACAAACCCAGCAATATTATCTCAGATAAAGACACTACTACTCAGGCCACTGACACAATGGGCTGGAAAACAGTCCACACACAGAAACCACCACCACACAGGAACAACAAAAACACACAGTCAAAGATAGTGGTTAATGATGTAACTCAAAGCAGCCAGGGTCAGACTAGCTGCAACATCACATTATCACCTCGTCAGCTTCTTGTACAACTATGGATTGAAACTTGACTTGACTTAGTCCTCTGAATACCCTGGGGAACATAGGGCCGCAACCACACTCTTCCAGCGGACACGTTTTCGGGAAATCCTCTTCAGCTCGGCCCACGTCATTCCGGCGGCCTTCACTTCTGCGTCGGTACTCCTTCGCCATGTCTGCCTTGGTCTTCCCACTTTTCTCTCCCCTGAGGGTTCCATTCAAGGGCTTGTCTTGTGATGTTGGATGGAGACTTTCTGAGGGTGTGGCCAATCCATCCCCACTTCCGTTTTCTGATTTCTATTCTATTGGAACTTGCTTGGTCTTGTTCCACAGTTCTGTGTTGGCAATAACATCTGGCCACATGATGTTCACAATATTTCGCAGACATCTGTTGATAAATGTTTGGAGTTTGTGGGTGTTTGTCTTTGTTGTTCGCCACGTTTCAGAACCATACAGAAGAACAGATTTCACATTTGAGTTGAAGATTCTGATCTTGTGGAGTGAGAGGGCAGAGGAATTCCAGATAGGCCATAGCGTAGTAAAGGTGTGCCTGGCTTTATTGATCTGGCTCTTGATATCCTCATCTGTACCTCCATCTTTGCTGACCACACTGCCGAGGTAGACAAACTTGTCAACTTCAGTTATGTCTTCCTGTTGTAGTCGTAGTGGGTCTCGTTGCTGGTTGTTGATTCTCATGGCTTCTGTTTTCTTTGTGTTGATTTGGAGGCCCGTCTTTCCTGCTTCTACTGCTACCCGGCACAGCTTCTCTTGTGCGTCTTGCTGTTTGTGGGAGAGAAGGCTGATGTCGTCGGCAAAGTCCAGGTCTTCCAGTTGCTTGGTGAAAGTCCACTGGATTCCTGTCCTCTTGCCGTCTGTAGACTGCCGCATTATCCAGTCAACGACCATCAGGAAAATTGTCGGCGATAGTAGACACCCCTGACGGACGCCGGTTTGTATGGTGAAGGGCTTCGTTAGCTTCCCGTCGTGGACGACGGGTTGAAACCGATATCTCAAATGTCAGTATACCCCAAGCCTCCTATTCTACATAGGTAAGAGCCAAATCATCAGTGTTCCATGTCTCACTGCCGAAGATCTTATTCATTGGCTTAAACACATTCCACGCAACAACAACACACAGCAAATTATACTACACATTGGAATAAACTCGTGCAAAACATACATCAATCACGGAAAACACATGGACACAGCTGATCAAAAACGCCAAACATGTTTTCCCTGAGGCTAGACTATTGGCTTCCTCCATCATCCCCCCCCCCCCCCCCCCCCACGCGGGACAGCACCTGGTGAGTGACTTTGGGGTGTGGTCCAGAGACGCCTACGGAAAGAGTATAGGCACAAACAGAAACTCGCCTTCTTAATAGGACCGAGAGGTCAAAATGGACATCTACAATCACGTTGACCCCCCCCCCCCCCCCCCCTCCCCCACCCTTTTCCAAAATTCTGGTGCAAAATACTTTAGTCGATGTTTGTTGTACGGACAAAGATTTAGAAAGAGAAGGGATTAGTTACTGCCAGGGACACAGACAACACAGAGTACAGGACAAGATACAATGCGTTTCGACATGTTGGGTCTTCTTCAGGCAAAATCAAAATGGCTGTTGGATGAAAACGAGGCCATTAAGGAGGGGATGATGGGAGTTTAAATAGTAATGATGACCGTGATAATAATTGTATTAATGGCAAAAATAGTGATAATAGTGGCGATGATGAGAATGCATATAATAAGAGGAAGGATACTGGTAAAGTGGGTTTCTTTAAAATAAAAAGAGGGGGGTGTTGGGAGGGGGGGGGGGAGGTTGGGGTGAACCAGTGGGGTTTTTAGTAGTTTGTTTCGTAATTCTTGTTTAATGGTGTAATATATTAGTGATGGAGTGATTATGGTGAATTGAAAAAAGTGCTTAGTGATTTGGAATAGAAATGATGAGGAAAAAGAAAATCTTAACGGGTGTGTGATTATAATGACAATAATTATATGTGGGTAGCTATACGTGGGTGTGGGTGTGGGTAATGTAAAGGAATGGAAGTGATCAATGGGTGAGAGATTATCATTGTTCGTTAAAAACAGAGAGGGAGGGAGGGCATTTGGGGAGGGAAAGCTCATATCTCTCTGCCCACACATACCTATGCACAGGGAGGAGAGATGGGAAACTCATGCGCACAGAATTGTTGGAAAAGTAAACAGTACTATTGGATGGTGTTCATTATAGTATGTGAAATAATGTGTTGCATTGATATGATAGTGTTGGTTGAGAAGACATATAAATGATCAATGAGAAAAGGGGTGTCACGTGTTAGGGGGACAAAAAAAAAAAAAAAAAAAAAACAGACAAAGAATGGGGGAAAAAAACATGTAAACAGTATTGTAGGTGAATGATGGTCATGATGAAACTTATTGTGGTATGTGAGAGTGTTGGTGTTAGTATAATAGTTTAATAATACGGGTTGGAAAGGAAAAGAATGGAAATGATCGACGGGAAAAGTGTTGACATGCCGATCACAACAACACACATACACACCCACACATCCACATCCACACACACACACACACACACACACACACACACACACACACACACACACACACACACACACACACACACACGCAATTTTTGACTGATGTATAATGATCATCATCCTACAGTACTGTTGATCTCCACTATGACAATGATCATTATCCATAAATCATTGATCATTTACATACCACCCCCACCCCCCAAACCAGCATTATGTTACTAATGCCACCACAACATTTCACTTATGATAATGATCATCATCCTATAGTAATGTTGATCTCAGTTATGACAAAGATCATCATCCACCAGTCATTGATCATTTCCTTTATTCCACCAGCCGGCGTTATAGTAGCAATGCCACTACGTTATTGCACTTATATTACAATGGTCATCATCCTATGGCACTGTTGATCTCAAATGATCATCATCCATCAGTCACTGATTTTTTTTCTCCCTCCCTCAACCGGCATTAATATACTAATGGCACCACACTATTTCACTCAGTTATGACAAAGATCATCATCCACCAGTCATTGATCATTTCCTTTATTCCACCAGCCGGCGTTATAGTAGCAATGCCACTACGTTCTTGCACTATATATACAATGGTCATCATCCTATGGCACTGTTGATCTCAAATGATCATCATCCATCAGTCACTGATTTTTTTTCTCCCTCCCTCAACCGGCATTAATATACTAACGGCACCACACTATTTCACTTTTGACAATGATAATCCTCCTAAAGTATTGTTGATCTCATGCATGACAATGATCATCAACCATCAGTCTTTGATCAATTCTTTTATTCCCTAACCGGAATTATTATACCAACGCCACTACATTATTCCACTCATGACAATGATCATCATCCTACAGCACTGTTGGTCTC
Source organism: Conus betulinus (assembly GCA_016801955.1). Taxonomy (NCBI): domain Eukaryota; kingdom Metazoa; phylum Mollusca; class Gastropoda; order Neogastropoda; family Conidae; genus Conus; species Conus betulinus. Next base: position 21,117 of record JADBJO010020783.1, on the reverse strand, counting down.
AAAACATCCTACAGCACTGTTGGTCTCAAATGATCGTAATCTAGAAGTCATTGATTTTTTTTTCTTTACTCCCTCTTCCGGCATTTTGTATCAATCCCAACACCTTATTATCACTTATGACTATGGTCATCATCCTACAGAACTGGTGATCTCACTGATAAGAACAATCATCATCCATCGGCGATTGATCATTTCCATTTTCCCCCAACTGGCAGCATTATGCTAATGCCAGCACATTATTTCATTTACGACAGTGATCATCACCCTACAGTACTGTTGCTCTAGCTCACTTATGACAATGAACATGGTCCATCAGTCATTGATCATTTTCATATTCTCCCAACCGGCATTATTATACTAAATCCACCACATTATCTCACTTATAACAATGATCATCATCTTATAGTACCGTTGATCTCAAATGATCATCATGCAACAGTCATGAGATTGTGTGTGTGTGTGTGTGTGTGTGTGTGTGTGTGTGTGTGTGTGTGTGTGTGTGTGTAGGAAGGAATTCTGTTTTACGTCTCGTCACACATATAGGTGATTGCAGACGTCTAAATAACATAGTGTTTACAATTTTAGACTATTGCCGTGTGTGTGTGTGTGTGTGTGTGTGTGTGTGTGTGTGTGTGTGTGTGTGTGTGTGTGTGTGTGTGTGTGTGTGTGTGTGTGTGTGTGTTTCATTTATGTCTAGCCACTATTCGTGATATTAAGAAAAAGAATGAATGTGTACGGAAGTAATTGCGAGCGTGCACATAATGTGTACGTGTGTGTGTGTGTGTGTGTGTGTGTGTGTGTGTGTGTGTGTGTGTGTGTGTGTGAGTATGTGTGCCTGCGTGTGTGAGTGAGAGAGTTGTGGAAGTGTAAATGTGTGAATATTTTTACATAAGTCATAAGTGAAGATTAGCATAAAACCAAATACTTATAATCAACAACTAACTAATCAATTAAAGTCAAAACGCATGGAAGTATTTTAAAAGATCCTTTGCTTCCCCCACCTCCCCCCCCCCCCCATCTCCGCCATATTTTATCCACCCCACCCCCCTTCCTTTCTCCTCTACTGTAAATAAAGTTAATATTAATGTTATAAGTATTTTCCAATAGGGGTGTGTTCTAAGTGTACAAAGAATTAACGCGTTAAAGCTGGTGACTCAAAAATAGCCTGCACAGTATTTTGCTTCAATACTTTATCACTGCTTGAAACAAATATCATCTGGAGTAATTTTGTTTCCACATACGTAAACTATTTTTTTTTAACATATTTGTTTTAAATGCATGAAGTTTCCACCTGTACATTAATGAAAGTAATTTACGATTAAAGTTACATTTCTCTTTGATTCTTTTAATATCAAACTGTTCTTTATTGACATTGTCAGGGTTCACTGACATTGTTGCTTGAGCCCGTGCATGTTGTGGATTGGCCCTGTTTGTTGAACTTCTGCGTGTGCAGACTGATTATGTCCTACGTCAATTCATCAGAAACGATATTCCCCAGTGTGTGTGCTAGTGTGAGCTGGCGAACATTTTCCGCTCACGTCGCATGCGTGTGTGTGCGTCAGTGGATATCTGTGTGACAGCACAGCTTGGGGGGGGGGGGGGGGGGGGGGGGGGGGGGGGGGGGGGGGTAGGGACATATCTTGAACTCTTCAACGTTTTCCGTGGAAGTGGGGAAATTGGTCATGCATCAGCCTTAATGCGAATTGTCCAATCATAGTTAGCCTGACGTTGAATTATCCAATCATAGCCAAGTTTACAGTAAAACAGGCTGGGGTTAGGTGAACAATCGCTCAGTGTTATTTTGCAGCTGTGTCAGAGTGGAAGTCTGAAGGTTTGTGTGCCGTTTTCTATGTTGGGAAGTCCCAGGAAATCCTTTTAGGAACCTCGTGTTGAGTGTTCTGACTTAGGGATTAGCGGAGATGCCTTGAGTCTGGAGGGGACTGATTCTGTGTTTTCTGTGTAGTATTCTTCTCGCTGTTGGAGGTACAGTGAAAGGACTGTCGTTACTGTAATTTGTGAAACTGCAAGGAGCCTAGGTTTGCTGGAGCTGCACTGGAGAAGTGGAGGGACTCATGCCTGTAAATTTATTTGGTACCAGTGTCTTCCCTGGAGCCACTGTGAAATTGGAAAACCTGGTGAATGCGCTGGACTGTAATCTGTGTTCCTGAAACCCCCGGGGGGGGGGGGGGGGGGGGGGGGGGGGGGGGGGGGTGGTGAGACTTGGTTGCTGCGTTCTTGTTGGACTGTAACCTGTGTTCCTGAAACCCTGGTGGGGGTGAAGACTTGGTTGCTGTGGTTGGGTGCTGTGGACGTGCTGGTCTGGGGATGGCCTTGGTGGCACTCCATCTCGGAGTTGGGCTAGACACGTTTTGGTTCAAGACGTCTCCCTGTGCTCCTGGTGACAGGATCCCTGTACGAGGAGTGGTACAGCGTGGGCTACTGTTCCTGTTGCTGCGACAGTTCCAAGTGGTACACGTGAATGTTTACATTGAACAGGGGCTGTTTTAAGGTGACGGCGTTGGACATTACTTCCAGGATCAAGAGAGTGAGCCATCGTTCATTGGTCGTGGAGCGGACTATCCAGTGTGTGAAAGACACCAGCAGAAAATCCTCAGTGACTTAAAGTTTGTTTAGTTAATATCATTGCGCAGTTGTTTTTAGTGTCGATTAATTAGTCATTGCTTGTGCGTGTCGCAAGCTGCACGGGTTTTCAAGATAATTTTTTGTCTTGTGTGTGGTGGCAAGAGGCTTTTAGATAAACATTTTCTTGCATTCTGGATAACTTGGTTGGGCTATTCTGTGCGAGTGTTTCATAGCAACCCACTTATTGGATTATCAATTGGTCACGCATGCTTTAAGTGCCTAGTTGTTGGAATGCAATCCGGTTTAGTTAACCTTGAATGTATGTGTTACGGCATTGTAGTTTTGGGCATTCTATATTAGCGATTGGTCTGTCATTGTGTCGGAATTCATTTTCTGCTTGCTGGCTTGTGTATGAGCCTGTAAGTGAGTTTGTTGAGTAGGTCTCGGATTCACGGTGTCCTGTTGGGCCAATAGCCAGTGTGTTACCGGTCGTGTGGGTTGCATTTCATGGTAGCGATGCATCACACCAGGCCGGGCACACTGGGATTTGATCTGAACTAAGTTTAATCATTAATTAATTTCATGACCTTATGTTAGTTTTGTTGTGCAGGGGGGGGGGGGGGGGGGGGGGGGGGGGGGGGGGGGGGGGACTAGAAATCTGTGTGCGAACTGTGTCAAGGGGTGAATGTTTGAGTTTGAGAGAGAGTGATCATGTGGGAAGTGAGTGGAATATTCAGTGTTATGGACCCCGGTGTCGTGGTTTGAATGAAATTATATGTGTGTGAACTGGTCATCCGTTTCTGGACTGCTTATTTGAGTTGGGGCATCAGGTATTGTAGGTCTGTAAGTCTGTCTGTCCCTCCCTAGCGAGTTCAGGTCTTGGCGAGCCTGACATATGCTGGAGATGCGGGGTACAACTAGGGGGTTAGTAGGATTTAATTAGTTGTATGGAAGGGTTGGTTAGCGGGGAGGTTGTTAGAGAAATTTCAGGCAAGCATACAGACTCACTCTGCGCATAAATATTAGGAACTCAGAGCAGTCGGTGGGTGGTTGGAGGGTGCGTGTCTAGTAAGGGTGGAGGCATAGACAACGAGCACTCAGGCATGTAACACCTGCTAATTGCCATTGTTAGTGTGTGGAAGTGATGTGCTTTGTCTGTAATGTCTGTTTGTCATGGGGTCATTTAGTCATTTTCTGCCATTTGTTGTGGAACACTATAGATATTTCATTTTCTGCCATTTGTTGTGGAACTCACTATAGATATTTCATTTTCTGCCATTTGTTGTGGAACACTATAGATATTTCATTTTCTGCCATTTGTTGTGGTTGGTTAATTGGTGTCGACTAGGAGGTTGGTGGCTGTCCAGAGGAGGCCAATTTGCTTGATCAGTTGAATTGGATTTCACATTGTTGTTAACTGTTGGCAAGAGTGCCAGTCTTATGTTATTTTGACAATCCAGCATGGGCGCAGTTTGTTCTCGGTGTTGCAGGATCTTGCGAGTTAGTTCCTCTGGAAGGGTGGACTTTGGGTATCTTGTGATCGCGTGATGGGTTATACGAGCGGCCGTGTGCGTGGTAATCTTTGGCATGTTGGCTGTGTCAGTTTAGCGCAGTACCAGTACTATAGGCACCGGGGTTGCAGCTGCTAAAAACATATGGTGTATATCCAACTGTAGTGTATGTGCAGTTCAAGTGCACAGGAACTGTTAGTTAGTTTAAGACCTTTAGAACATAGGAGGATGACCACTGGTGGGGATAGCATGGAGACCGAAAAGGAGTTGAAGGCGAGGCTTAAGGCCGAGGGGATTGGAGTTTGGGTTTGCGGGGCAGGAGCTGATCCTGTACATCAACGAGGGAGTCCGTATGGCTAAGCAAGAGGCGAGGATGGAAAGAGATGAGCAGGAGCGTAAGGAGGAGAGGGAGTTGAAGCTGCAGCTGTTGAAGGACCCAAAGCTAGAGTGGGCAGACTGGGAAGAAGAAATGGAGAGGATGGAAAGGACAGGCATTGGTACATTGAAAGAAGTGTGGAAGATTTATCGAGGAAGCGGGCTAGAGGTCCGAACAGGAGAGAGAAAGGGGAATGGGGGACGAGGAGCAAAGGATGGTAGGCAGTGAATGGAGAGCCAAATGTCTAATACTGCCGTTGATAACAAGAACATCACTGTGACCTCTGTAATCTTCGACTCGGGGGGGGGGGGGGGGGGGGGGGGGGGGGGGGGGGGGGGGGGGGGGGGGGGGGGGCAGTATCTAAGAACAGTTTGGCGCAGGAGGGACAAAAAGAAATATGAACAAATGTATTTCCTGCACTCAAATTAGAAAGTATCCTAACCAGGTCGCAAACCCAGAACCAACCTCAGCATGCGGCGAAATAGTAGTGGTCCTCAGATCCAGAGTTCCCCCCTCTGCAGACTCTAGGGCAGGGCCACTAGGGGCCACACTGACGCCCTTCAAGACTCGCGTGTGAAAGGTGGAGCACCAGGTCTTAAAGGTAGCGAAGCAGCAGCAGCAATGTTCCCTCACTGAAGTGAATGAAATTCTGGGATAGGTGACCACTGGTCTCCCCGCCACTGCTGCGAAGTGGTGTGCAGGTCGTTTTACCAGCAAAATATTCCTGCAACATTGAAGTTCATATGAGTTTTAACTATGGGACAGGTGAACTGCTCAGGCGAACTACTTTCTATCTGTGCAGTGTTTTTGGACTGTGACAGTACACACCAATTCAGTTCCGTTGGAGCCCCCACTCTTTACCCTTTCTTCCCTCCCTATAAATATTTACGGCCTGGGCTGAAAGTCGGGTTCATGTCACATGGAAAGAGGTGTGTGTGTGTGTGTGTGTGTGTGTGTGTGTGTGTGTGTGTTGTGTGTGTGTGTGTGTGTGTGTGTGTGTGTGTGTGTGTGTGTGTGTGTGAGTGTGTGTTTGTGTGTGTGTGTGTGTGTGTGTGTGTGTGTGTGTGTGTGTGTGTGGAGGGGGTGGGGGCAGGTAGCGGTGTTAAAATTGATCAGTGAAGGGAACTTATGCAGGCTGGGGTTGAGTCACATAATTGTGGACGCTTACAGGAATAATAAGCAAGCACGTGCTTCACTATGAGTGTGGCCCTGTCAGCCACACTGACTTTAAAACTAGGAAAGAAATCAGATCTAAAATGGTCTGTGCCTGTGAAATCCACATCTGCTCCTCTGAGAGGTCAAGGAAGGGAAAAAAAATCCACGTTATGGCCAAACTTGGTCAATAACGATAATAAAAGCAAGGTCTGTGTATATTGTATGATTAACGCGCGTGGTCTAATTTAAACTGCAATTCGACACAGAATGCGTTCGAATCTTTCCTTCAGGAATAAAAAGGTTTGTTATGCAAAGCTTGCATATGTTTGAATTGTGTGTGTAATGTGTATGTGTGTGTAGTTGTGATGTGACAGGGTAAATGGTTTACAACTTACTTCTTGCTGTCAGTGTTTGGCTATGGAGAAACGGTGTGACGGGTACAGTGACTGTCTGGACAGCTACGATGAAACCAACTGTTTTAATTGTGTTGAT
>JADBJO010020783.1:0-10000 GCA_016801955.1 Conus betulinus | reverse complement strand
ATACTCAGATGCAATCTGTCTGTTTCTCTTTTTAAGCTGTCAAGCTGGTTCTGAAGACCTATTATTGTATTCGACAACAGTATGACATCGTCTGAAAACAAAAGAAGAAAGATTTCGGCTGCCCCAGGAATCAATAGTATTCCATGCTTTCCAGTCACAGACAATTCTACAGCTAATTCATTAATGAAAAAGGAAAACAATATGGGGCTCAGTAGGCAACCTTGTCTTACTCCCCTGGGACAGTTAAAATAATCAGAATAACAACATTTGTCACGAACACAAGCCAACACAGAATCATAAATACTTCTTAAGGCCCCTATACATTTTGCCATTCACACCATTCCTCCTCAAAACTGCCTATGTGAATTCCTGTTCACAGAGTCAAACGCTTTTTAAAATCAATAAATGCAACAAACAGTTTAGAATTTTTTTGTAAAGACTTTTGTATGATAGCAAAGAGGGTGAAAATATGGGCAATTGTACTATACCCTGCTCGGAAACTTGCCTGCTCTTCAAGAATTTTTTTCTTCTTCTTTTTTGCCCACATGGATAGCCTTTTCGTTAAAATGTGTGTATAAACTTTACTTGCAACACTTGTTAAGGCTATGCCACGATAATTATCTGGCTGATTAACGTCTCCTTTCTTATATATTGGTACGATAATGGATCGTGACCATTGTTTTGGGAAAATTCCATGATCAAACAGTTTGTTGAAAAAGAGAACCAGAAAATCGATAACCACAACATTTGCATGTTTCAACATTTCACCTATGATTTTGTCAGGGCCTGCGCTTTTCCCAGACTTGAGATGACCAATACTGGCAAGGACATCTTGTCTGGAAATCGCTTAATCAAATGATGTATCAGAACACACCCAGTGTTTGCTCATCACCATTGACTTCGCATTTCTCAGGATGTGGCGTTATATCGAATTCATTAAATAGTGAGAAGAAATGTTCGTACCACTGATCTAAGGTATGGAATTGCAGATCACTGATTTTGTGTTCACGGACCTGACTGTCTGCCAGAAAAGTTTAGAATCATGCACTGACTGCTTTGATTTAATCAATCTTGCTTGATCATACTCTGTTTTCTTTTGGTTTAACAGATACTTATATTCCTTTCTTTCCTTAACGTACACCCCTCTTTCTTGTTGACGTGCATTCTTTGCTCGCTTGAATTTCCTTAGTAACCCCCTAACCGCTTTCTTTTTTACGGTGACATTCAGCATCAAACCAGTCACTCTTTCTCTTCTTATTTCCTGTTGTTCTCATCATACACGCAGCTGCGCTGCAGAACGACTTTGTAACTATTTCTGGAGAAGCATCGATATCTGTATCAAGAACTAGACAAGCGTTATCTCAATTTTGTTTGAAAGCATCAAATGCACATTATCCTTTTGAAGGACATGTAATAAACTTTCTTCCAAATTAACTATACCATCCTTAATTTCCATCGTATTACCCAGAGGCCCATTGTCTGGCACAATACAACATGCAACCAGAAGGACATCTTCGTCACTTTGAAAACAGACATGTTTATGTTGACAGCAGCTACATTTCCACAATTGACATTGACAGCTGAGACGAATTTAGATAGGGATTTTCGAATCATGAGCAACACACCGCCTGAGTTTCTTCCGTGACGAGAAAGCTTTTTTTTTGCAGGAGCAGCAAGTTTGATATAATCATGGAATATACCACTAAAGTCAAACAGTTCATTGAAAAACATTTCTGTCATGCAAACACCATCAAACTTAGAAATGTAATCAATGAAAGAAGCATCACTAATCTTATTATATAAATTTTTCGACATTATAAACAAGAAATTTTACATTCACAAGATGATCCGGTCTGTCCTCGCGCACTTGCCGTGTTGATCGCCTTGGGAGGGGGTGAGCAGTCAAGCTCCTGTTGGCAGGAGGGGGGAGGAGGGGGGGGGGGGGGGGGGGGGGGGGAGGAGAAAAAACGACGAAGACCCGTGCTGCTCTGTCCTCCACGTCCCGTATCCCCATTACCACCGCTACCGCCGCACTGTACACACGTATTCCGGGAGCTGGTCTCGCTACCCTGTTTAGCGATGAGGGGAATCCCCGTCACGGCTTCCGGGTTCTTTGCCTGTTAACCTCTGCCCCCTGTTGCGTTGGTTGTCGCTTCTTTGGCTGATGCGTTGGTGACGGTAGTTGTCGTTGCAGCATCAGCGTTGGTCACGTGGTATCTTGGCAGCCACCACCTCAGCGTAGGTTCTAGGGTCAGGTCGTCTGGGTCCCACCACTAATTTGCCCTTCTTAAAGTAGGCCACCTTACCCTCTTTTCTGGCCTCTGACGCAACACTGGCCTGCTTTCTGGTCAGGTCATTAGCGACAGTCACTCCATTTGCCCTCAGTCTTTCACGAAAGTCACGATTGGTAATCACCGTCATTTTGTCCTTCCAACGATTGAACTTGACAATCATTGGTTTCGGTCGGCCATCTCTACTCTCACCCACTCTGTGCGCTCGAGCGATATCATTAGTTGTCCATTCTTTTGGTCCTGTCACGCTGTTGAGAACATCAGTTACTACTCTGGCACGTTTTCGTAACTTTCGAACGCTTCTTCTTGGGGGACCCATACATTCTGAGATTGTCTCTTCGAGAAAAAAAAACTTTCAAGCTTCTCACAATGTTCTTGAAGTGATTCTATCTTCCGCTTCACCCTCTTGATGTCGGAGAACACATTCTGGAGATTGTCACTACTTCCCGTGCAAATACTGAATAGGTTACTGATATGTTCTTTTGTTTCTTTTTGCAGTGCAGCTAACTCTTGTATGTCTCTCTCTAGTCCGTCACATCTTCTGCCAATTTCATCACACTTTGTTGTGAGTAGCCCAATATTAGTCTTAATGTCACTCAAATCATTCCGCATGGAAGTCAGGTTAGTGTCTATAGATTTGGGTCTCTCCTCTTGCACTCTCAATGCCTCCATGATCTGAGAGAGAACATCCACAGGGATAGTTGAGGAATCCATACATGAAGAGAGGGGACGATCGGTAGCGCTACTCCTGTCCGCTGAACTGGTACACGATGGCGCTGTCGTGCCGTTCTTGGCCGTATTCACTTTACTGGGAAGGGCGATCGCGATCCGTAGGGCCAGGGGTTCAGTTCAACATCGCCACAACACAGAAGGTAGGCAGCGACAAACACAAAAACATCACGATTTCCAGTCTGTTCCGCACTGTCACAAGTCTCGTGCGCATGGTCAACGCAAACCTGACACGTTTTGCCATGAAGGTCAGGTAAATGGCCCGAAACAGGCCACACCTGACACGAAAACACACACTGTCCACCGGCATGGTCACTGACATCACAAAAAACTACACCTCTGTGATCAGCACAACGTCACATACCACACTGCATGAATATCCACTTTCAAATATTGCTAATTATTAGACTAATTAATAAAATACTCTAACTTTCTGAGAGCGGCGAAAACATGCGTGCTATCAACACCGTGAGATCCGGGCGCGCGCGCGCGCGCGCGCGCGCGTGTGTGTGTGTGTGTGTGTGTGTGAGAGAGAGAGAGAGAGAGAGAGAGAGAGTTCCTATGTTATCTTTATGTGACCTCAGGATTGATGAAACCACAGTATGCGCCGCTCTGCACTGAGACTTGTCAGTGTGTTCATCTTTTGTCTCCACTTCCTTACTTTATTTTTGACCTGGGTGAGCTAGATGATGATCCCTCAGGTTCCTGGTCTTTGATTGGTGTAGTTCATACCATTTCTCATGTGAAAGACAAATGCATTTGTCACTTTAATTTTCCTTAATTCTTTCTTTTGAACTTTTATTACGTATGCCCATTCTGTGCTCCACTTTTATCACCCTTGTGATCAATAACACAAGACTCAAGTCCTTAATGTTTTATTCCTAAAGGCCATAGCCCCTTTAAATGGGGATATACGTCATTAATCATGTCACAGTCTGATCTTGGTATTTGTTGTGTTATTACATTTATAGTTCGCTCCTTGGATGCTTTAGATCAATAAATACTTAAATGTTTAACCGTGTTTTCATTTGATGATGACATTAACAACGTTAATTCACGCAGTCTTAGACCAGAATAGAAATCTATAGCATCAACATCACCCTAAAACTTATAGATCAGCATAAAACGACTCTGTGACCCTTCATCCTCTGCTGTCATGGAAACCTCAGTTTCGATGTCCTTTCCACGTCTGTGGCCTTGGTTTGATTCCGTCGGTGTAAACCAATATTGGCAAGTTCATCGGGGTAGTCGTCAGGCGGACGAGGAGGCGCCCTCCAGAGGAAGAGCTCAATCGCGCCGGCTCCGTGACTAAGCAACCATTGTCATCAGTAGGGGGGCTTAGTAGATGGTGCCCCGGTGTATGTTGGATCAGAACGGGCGCCACTGAACACCAACGAAGTGACACAGCAGCAGTGCAGTGTCTCCTCCAGTGGGTTGCCTCTTGACGACTGGACATTGGCTGCTCCTTATGAATTTGCTTTGCTTGGGCTGCGGTGGGTCAGGCCAGTCTGTGGCTGTGAGTGGGGGTCGGATTGAGCGGCGCGAATGCAGTGCCACTGAGGTGGTATAGAAGATGGAACAGAAAACAAAGGAATAATAATATTTTTTTAAATGCTGGTCGTGTCAGACTTTAGTCGTTTTGCTGGATGATTTAGCCTTACTTTTCCCCAGTAACAACAGTGTTTCATTGGTTAATACGTGTGCATTTTTGGCGTGATGTTCGTTTTTGCCCCCATCCATGTTGGCATTTTTTTTTCATACAGGTGTAAAGGGGCCAAGATTTCCATAATGAAAACAAAGTTGTAGTGAATATAGGTATGTTTTTTTTTTTCTTATTTCTTTCTTTATCTTCCTATTTCCATCTCTTCTTTGTTTTTGTACTCTTTTGATTGATTCTTTTTATTTTCTTATATATGTATGTATATACACATTTTTGTTCATTGTTTTAAAAAGACAATAACAAGGTTAGAGATAGACAGAAAGAGTCTCTTTACTACTTGTAGTCTGGTAGAAGCCAAAAAAAAAAAATAAAAATTTATTCTCATTAACTAACCATCTAATTAAATAGCTACCTACCTAACTAACTGGCTAACTACCTTACTTACTACTTAAATAATGGACAGGGACGGAACCGTAGGTTTCGCCGCCCACCAGCACCAGAACCAAGCCCACGTCAAGTGGTGAACCTCTCAGAAGGTTCTATGACCAAGGATCAATTGTATGTTCTTTCACTGGGCCCAAAATTCTGTCCAACTCCTGGCAGTTACAGTGAGATGCAATTGATTGAAGACATTCGAGAGGGAAACAGACGACAAAGACTCGGAGAATTCTGGTATGACGAGGATGTCCCCAACCAAATGCCATCACAAGGCAAATTCTACAAGAAGACGGGCTGGAGTCCCCCTGTAGGGCGAGACTCAGCACTAGATGCCTACTGTGCCACGATGGAGTCCCAAACCAGAGCTCATATTCCTGCACCAGTGCACAACAGGAAACTTGAGTCAGAACCAAAAGGAAAGCAATTAAAACTTTAAGACAGATGGTACGAGACAGAAAAATTAGAATCTCGCCTGCAGACAAGGGCGGTGCCATTGTCGTCCAAAGATTTGAACAATATGTTTCAGAAGCAGAACGACGACAACTAAGCAACACAACCAATTATGCCAAGCTCCCGTTTGACCCCACAGTAGACATTGCTAAAAAAATCCAACTCTTTTATGGACAAACTACATGACATGGAAGTTATCAGTAGAAACTGCTACAGATGGGGAAAGACAGAAGAGGGTGAGGTGAACACACCTTGTTTTTACCATCTACCGAAGATCCATAAAAATGCAGATGTACCACCAGGAAGATCTATCGTGTCAGGCATAGGGGGCCCAAACGGAAAAGCTATCCAAACTGGTAGATTACTGGCTACAGCCAATGGTACAAGCCCTGCCTTCTTACCTGAAAGATACTACACATTTTTTACAAATCGTGGAACAATGGAAGGCAGCATATGAACCTCCCCACCTGAGGCACTACTAGTCATCGTGGATGTAGTGGAACTGTATTCCAACATCTCACATGAGGAGGTCCACACGTCCCTAAGAGAAATTGTAAAACCCATACAGCAGTCAGACATCAGTTCACCACCGCTTTCTGTCCTCACCGACATTGTGAACCACATCCTGACCAACAACGTCTTCACATTTAATGAAAGAATCTACAAGCAAACCATGGGCGCTGCTATGGGGACACCCATGGCGCCTTCTATCGCCAATGTTTTCATGGCCTGGTTGCAGCAACGGCTGCTGGCAACATCACCATGGGTCTTGGATCCAAAACTGTGGCGTCGCTTTATAGGCTTCATGGTGAACAGCAGCTGCAAGATTTCATTCAGTGGCTGAATTTTCAACATCACGCAATTAAGTTCACAGCAAATTATGGTACAGTCAACATTCCCTTTCTAGACGTCAACCTTTCCATCCAGGATGGGCACATCAGTACGGACCTCTACATCAAGGACACAGATGCCCACATGACGTTACCCTTCAACTCATGCCACCCTCGTCACTGTGTGCGGAGCATTCTCTACAGTCAAGCCCTTCGCATCAGGGCGTATGTGTTCAACAGCAACAACATTTCATCAAAGATGCCACGAACTGGCTGAAAAGGTATCCCAAAGCTTTGGTGGAGGCATCCATTGCAAAGGTGTCATCCACTGCAAGAAAACGCTCAGTTACAAACAGCATGGTGCCACAGGGAAGAGAACCCCATACATAGTAACCCACAACCTGCCAACCCACCACTGGCCAACTGTGCGCGTGTATGTGTGTGACCCCTGTACCCTCCCTCTATTCTTGCCATTTGCTTCCAACAGTTCCAGCTTTCTTCCTCACCTCATAATATCACTCGTTCTGTCCCATACCCCCTGTTTTCCTTATGTGATCTTTTTCTTATACATACAACGGGCACGCCGGCTCACATACACACATTTCTCCCTTCCCCTCTCTTGCTAGGTCTTCTACTCTGTGTCCACCTCAGGCCACACCTCTAAACCCCCTTCCCATTTCACCCTTCACTTTCAATTTCCTTTCAACCCTTCCATATCTATTCATTTGCTCATGTCACTGGTGGAGAGAGTGGGTGATGGTAATGATTGTAGTATGGCTACTTTGATTGTTGTTTGCTTTTATTGTCTCTCTTACTCCCGGCTCATTTCACCACCTCCCCCTCTCTTTCCCCCCCCCCCCTCCTAACCCTCCCTCCTATCCACTCCTCCCCCCCCTCCTTTTTTCCCTTCCCTGCCCTCCAACAACTCCCCTTCCATCTCCCATCCTCCAGTGAACTCTTTTTCTCCAGTGAACTTTTTTCAGCAACACAACAACAGTAATTTTAAGTGCTATGTTTGTCAGTTGGCCAGTGTGGCTTGAGCAAGGTTGAAATAAACCGAAATATTGCCATTATCTCATGGGTGTTTTGTGGCTTTTATTTTTCACCTTCCTTACTACTTAACTTAGTAACTATTTTTCACTTTTTTTTTTTTTAAATTCTTCACATGTTTTTTCTTTGCTCAGCCGGGATTCGAACCCGCAGCTTTTGGATGGTGTGGGCGTCTGAAGGCGTGCCTTTTCAGACAGATGTCTTACCCCACTGCTAACAGACACCTACTCTACGTTGAGATATTTATATCTTATGAAGTTCACTTTTGTTCCCAGCTTTCATCCCTACCCTGTTCCAATATTCCGTCCCTCTATAGTCCGTTTTTTTTTTTTTTTTTTTTTTTTTTTTTTAATTGTGAACGGGCCTTAAAAGCCTAAAACCACATTAAGAATTGGCATTCGTATTCTCTCTCTCTCTCTCTCTCTCTCTCTCTCTCTGTGAGTCTGTATGAAAAGTCACAAACTGAATACGTATGCAAATTAATACCTACATTTCCTAAATAAAATGCCTTCATAAAGAAAGAAAAAAATAAATATATAAAGAGAAAGATAAATAAAACAAATAAATATATAAGTAAATAAGTAAAAATAAAGTAGAAGAAAAAAAAAAAAAGGAAAAAAAGTTCATATGCTATCAAGATTTTGGCGAATTATTAAAATCTTCACTGAGGCTAACATAGACAAGTTCACAATTATACACTACAGCAAATAACGTAAAAAAAAAAAAAAAAAAGAAGGAAGAAGACAGGAAGAAAGAAAGGAAGCAAGGAGGAGAAATGAAGGAAGGAAGGAAGGAAGAAGGGAGGGAAGGAAAAGAACCAAAAAAGCAAGAGAGATAAACAAATGGAAAAACAAAAACCCCGAAGTCTGCATTGTGGGTAAGTGAAAAAAGAATTGATTAATTACTTAATTAGTCGTTTAGTTCTATTATTCTGAATTTATAATCATCTTCTCATAACGTCTCCATGGCACACCAATCCTCCCTGTCTTACATTGGTTGTTATTTCTTTCTTTATCTTCTATTTCCATCTCTTCTTTTGTTTTTGTACTCTTTTGATTTATTCTTTTTATTTTCTTAGATATGTATGTATATACACTTTTTGTTCATTGTTTTAAAAGAACAATTACAAGGTTAGAGATAGACAGAAAGAGTCTCTTTACTACTTGTAGTCTGGTAGAAGCCAAAAAAAAAAAAAAGATAAAAAATATTCTCATTAACTAACTATCTAATTAAATAGCTAAATAACTACCTAACTAACTAACTGACTACTACCTTACTTACTACTTAACTAAGTAACTAATTAACTATCCTTCACATTTTTTTCTTCACATTTTTTTTTTCTTTGCTCGGCCAGGATTCGAACCCGCAGCTTTTGGATGGGTGGGCGTCTGAAGGCGTGCCTTTTCAGACAGATGTCTTACCCCACTGCTAACAGACACCTACTCTACATTGAGAAATTTATGACTTATGAAGTTCACTTTTGTTCCTCCCTAACCAGCAGCTAGTTCAAATAATTCAGTTGTTTCCCACACAAGTCTGTTGTATGCCTGTTAGGAGTCTCCCAGCAACTTTAGAAAGTATGCTGAACTCAGCACTGCACAAACATGACGCTATCCCCGTTCAAAACTGAAGGCAAAGGAAACCACATTGTCGTCGTCCTGAGGGTCAATACTATAACCGATTATTCCCTGTCACACTTACTACCACAGCGTCCATGTTGTGTATCGCAGAAAGTGTCCCCCTGCAGCTAAACAGGAATAACACTGTGAAACACAGAAGAAGCCAAGGGTAGGCAAGGCAGCCTTTTCATCTCCATCTGGTTTATTTTTGCCAAAGTCTGCCCAGTTTCTTCTATGGGTGTTGATGCTGACAGTGAAGAAATGTTTATACTGATAAACATGTAGCTGACTATGATCATCGTTTGCCTGCTTCTGTTTCCCAGTCTTTGTATGACACTCAAAAACAATGAATGGCAAATCAACATGAAACTGTGTGGCGCCAATACACTCTTACTGATAGTGTGCCATGACTCTGAGAAAAAGTGCGTAGAAGAAACAGATTTGCATATGACTGTTAGTGTAAAATATATGCTGAAGGCTATGAACAGGAAAATAATACAACCGAATGTGATTCCAAATCGATGCATTTAAAAAGCAGAGCACAAAACTAATCTTAGAACATCAAGCACATGTGGCACACACACAGCGCCTAGCTTACTACAGAAGCTGATGTGCAGCAGCACACAGAATCTTGTCAACAAAACATTCACACACAAAATAATGGCAACTATTGTGGAAATAGGGAAGACCTTGCTCAATCTCCTCCATGTTTGTGGCCAAGTTCAACACATCACTTCTACCTGGAGCAAAGATGTTGTGAAAGGAAATCCTCACTAGGACCCATCGTGACTGTTGTGTTGTAAAGTTGTGAAGTGGACTATTACTATGTGTGATTGACAGTCCAAGATTAGTAGTTACAAATATGTTTGATACCACGATGTGGGGGATCCATGTCACAATGAACGTTTGTAAAGGCCAATTGTACAACGTTGT
>JADBJO010020782.1:10000-27500 GCA_016801955.1 Conus betulinus | reverse complement strand
GCGCGCGCGCGCGCGCGCGCGTGTGTGTGTGTGTGTGTGTGTGTGTGTGTGCGTGTGTGTGTGTGTGTGTGTGCCCCTGTCTGTCTGTCTCTGCCTGCCCGTCTCTCTCTCTCTCTCTCTCTCTCTCTCTCTCTCTCTCCTCTCTCTCCTCTCTCCTCTCTTCTCTCTCTGTTGAGAGAAAAATCCTCGTCTCATCGTGAAAACATACAAATCAATGGAAGAACATGGGTATATCTTTTAGCAGAAAGTTGAACGGAAGAATATCAAATGATAGAATGAAGACAAATCAAGTTTTCACACGACGTGTGTTACCACATTCACAGAAGAAAACAGCCAGGTTAAAAACACAAGTGTCTCAATGGACCGTGAATATTGTTTGTCCGACGATGACTGTTACGAGAGTACTCAGTGTAGATTCCAAGCGAAACTGGGAATAGTGTAAAACAGCTTCATATGGATTCGTTATGATGGACACACGCGCACTTTGAACTCACGTCCATCCCCTCCCCCTTCTCTTAAATAGGATGTTTAAAAGCAACGAAACAAATTCTTTATTTCATTTCATGCAAAACATCCTACAATCATTAAATCTTCATTATCATCATTACTACCCCCAAAGTTGCGGAAATGTAATGTGGAAGTTTAAAAGCAAAACGAGAGGACTGGGATATGCCAAAAAAGAGCAGCGACAGAGAGACTTGAGGTGGGGGGGGGGGGGGGCCGGGGAGAGAGAGAGAGAGAGAGAGAGGGTGGGGAGAGAGAGAGAGCTTTGTGTATCTGAAAGCAATGAAGCTCAAGTCATACACATACCCATGCTCTCTCTCTCTCTCTCTCTCTCTCTCTCTCTCTCTCTCTCTCTCTCTCTCATGCACACACATATGCGCCCGGGCGCGCGCGAAAGCACTTACGCACGCAAGCAAGCAAGCACGCACGCACTCACACATACACACACGCATTCACACATAGTCATAGTAATATTATGTGACCGAGAACTATATGGACGATTAAACTGTTTATGAGAGAGAGAGAGAGAGAGAGAGAGAGAGAGAGAGAGAGAGAGAGAGAGAGAGAGAGAACGTCTTTGTGTGTGTGGGAGGGGACAGGGGGGGGGTGTTGATGCCTACTTAACAAAAACCAACAAAAAGTGAAACAAGATGCAAAGCATATAAACGTACTCCCAGTTTATCTTGAATATGCCTGAGATATCCCATAAAGAGGAAAAAAAACCGTTTTGGGCAGTTATAGCCGTTAGTAACGGCTATTCTGGTAAACATCGTCCATCATCTGTGACCCATAATGAATATATCTACAAATTTAAGAAAGATCGGCCAATTACTTTCTGAGATTTTCCATAAAGAATAAAAACCGTTATGGGCTTTTATAGCCAAAACATCAGGCATCATCTGTGACCCATAATGAACATACCTACACATTTTCAGAAAGATCGGCCGAGTACTTTCTGAGATATTCAATAAAAAAAAAAGAAGAAGAACCGTTATGGGCAGTTACAGCCGTTAGTAAGGGATAAAACGGTAAAATAAAACATCGGGCATCATCCGTGACCCATAATGAACATACCTACAAATTTTCAGAAAGATTAGTCCAGTAGTTTGTCTGGGGCGAGTGGAACCCATTTTGACCACGAACGGACAGATAGACAGACAGACTGACTGACTCACACACAGACAGCATTCTCTCGTTCCCATTGCAAAGTACTCCCTGTTCTATAAGAACTGAGAGTAAACAAAATGAAACCAAAACAAAAGTAACCATTGTGACACGCTGCTGTGAAATGTAGCTTGTTGGTACCATCACACACCGCTCATCAATCCAACTGTGGATCCTGTTTTCTCTGGAAACGGAACATGTCTCTGTTTAGAATAAGCTCATTCATTGGAACCGTCTTCATCTTCGGTCTCAATGTTGGCAGCGTGATGCAGAGTGTATCAGAAACAGATATGAGAAGTCGAGCGTATCAATACTGCTCATGTTCAATACTCCCCAGCTCAACAATCCTCCTGCTTATCACTCCCACCCTACTGGTCGCTGCTTGGTGACCCCCACTCCCCCCCCCCCCCCCCCCCCCACCACCGCCTTAGTTCTCCCCCTCCTCATTACTCCCCATCCTCACTGCTCCTTCAGCTCAAATTCCCCGCTCGATTTTCCTTCTACTGTATACTTTCAGCTCATGGCTGCTACATAATCTCCCTGTTCATTTTCTTTTCAATATTTCTCCCCTACATATTCCCCATGCTGGACATTCCTTCAGCTCAATACTTCCCAGGCCCACAACCGTGCGGTGAAAGGACTTCCTTTGGTACCCCCCCTTTTTCACAGAGCTTCTTTCTGTTATAGATTTAAGTCACTTTTGTTGAAGAAAAATATCAAAAAATGCTCCAACATGCCAAGGGCTGTCTCAATGTCAGAAGATATCAGTAAAGCATTTCTAATATTGGACAGAAAGAAGCTGGGTACTCTTGAGGTTACTGCTGCGAAAGGAAATGGGTACCTTGACATCGCAAATACCACACACACACACACATACACACACGCGCGCACGCACGCACACACATGTGCACGTCGAGTGGACCTTGCAAAGTTGATTCTGAAATCATCATTCACTGGCGTCGGTACCAGGGATACCAATTACTGAAACTAGAAAATATGGACAGCATGTTACAGTGCGCTCCTCTCCCTCCTCTCATTTCAACCCACCCCGCTCTTATTGGACCACGGTAGATATGAGGATATTCCCTCTAAAAAAAAAATTGGAATACAAGAGTCCCCCTTCCCCTCTGCTTTTATAACAATTTGGAACACCATCTCCTTCCCCTCCCACCCTTTTCCAACCCTGCTTTCATAAAAAATCGATGACATCCCCATCCTATATCCCTCCACAATTGTGATGAAATTGTAACATGATTTCACACCCATGTTTTCACAGAAACTTGGGAAACAGAAGGAATGTTTAATGGTTTCTTCGGATCAGCTCCCCCCCAGTGCAAAATATTCTGACGCCGCTGTAACTGTCTGCCCCCTCTCGTTCACCCCCACCTACCTCCTATCCCCATTCCCTCCCCATCATCCCTCCCACACACACACTTTTTCTCCCTGTTTAAAAGTTTTCTTTTGCTGTTTTAACATGTACATTAGAAGGTTTAAAAAATCAGAAAGGAAAAAAAAAAAAAAAACGAGAAAAAATTAATGTGAAAAAAAAATGACAGATCACAAAGAGAAAAACAATCACACGTTCACAGTGACATTCCAGATTGAAACACACACACACACACACACACACACACACACACACACACACACACACACACACACACACACTGAGGAGGAGAGAGAGAGAGGGAGAGGAGGGAAGGGAGCAGAGAGAGGGGGGGGAAGATGTGGACGTCAATCATTTGATCATGTGCATGCATATACCTTATTTCACAGACTTTGATCAGACCCATGGGGTCGTCTATTGAGGGCCAATCATCAGTGCGGCTCAACACCATTTCCGCCGTGTAGTTGGATGCTGTCTGGAGGTGAACAGGTAATGGGACGTAATCACACTATCGAAAGCCACGACACCCTTCAGTCAGCAGAGAACCGGTACTGGGCTCTATTGGTAAAGGGACGTAATCACACTATCCAAACCCACGACACCCTTCAGTCAGCAGAGCAGGTACTAGACTCTGTTCGTAAAGGGACGTAATCACACCATGGAAACACACCACACCCTTTGGTCAGCAGAGCAGGTACTAGGCTCTGTTGGTAAGGGGACACAATCACACTATGGAAACCAACGACACTCTTCAGTCAGCAGAGCAGCCAAATCATCTCCCTGACGCCTGCAGCTCCCCTTCAGAAAACACTCCCAAACTGAGGTACAGGTTTTTGGCAGGTAAATAGTGGGTCAGTGGAGGAGGTGTGGCAATGAAGGAGGGATATAAATTAGCGTTAGGATGAAAATAAAAAGGAAGGGAATTTTAACAAATAAAATGACCAGCTTGCTGTCAATGGAATCCAGTCATTTGAATTTTCTGTGTGTCTACGATCGACTCAGCCTCTCTCATTATTGGACCACTAGTATTGACGTTGTGTCAAAAACTAATATTGACGTTTTGTCAAAAACCTTTTGCCACGTTTTCCCGAAATATCTAAACAGATATAATTCTACTCCAGAACATTCTGATTTTGTGACAGCAACTAATCTTTCATCCTGAGACGAAAAACATCCGTAGACTACTCGTTCTTGTCCTCGTGTGTTGTTGTCTTGTATTCTTCAGTGCAAGGGCTTAATTCATTTTTCTCAAGAAGATGGTATTACCCATTTTTCGTAAATGGATTTTTCTTAAAGTAAATTCCATGAACTACATTTACTTCAGACGAAAAAAGGTTTAACACTTACTGGAAGAAATGCTCATTTACGAGAGAGTTATCTATATTTCTTTCATTATTTTTCAGTGTCAGTCTAAAATAACATGAAATTCCTCTCTGTCTGTCCCTCTCTGCATTCTTTTCCCTTGTTCAGTCATTTGTACAGCGCCCCCCCCCCCCCCCCCCCCCCCCCCCCCCCCCCCCCCCCCCCCCCCCCACCCGCTCCTTCAGTAAAAGGCCTTGGCCTTTATATGAATATAACTTCTTGACTCTCCTCTCTCTCTCTCTCTCTCTCTCTCTCTTACCACACTACCGTGCAATAGAATACACTCTAACAACACACACCTCTCGCAATGGAAACCACTGTCATTGAACTGTAGCCAAGGAGCCGCAGGACGTCACATCATGGCAGTAAAGCGGGCGCCACACTGTCTGTGTCGTCCCCCAGTTGGGTGTGTACTACGCCTTCGTCGGCAATAGCACAAGCATGTGACCTGGTCCAGTCAAAGGTCTATCTGAAGATTACCAGCACCTTTCCTCGGTCATCGGGGAGGGGTGGGGTGGGATGATAACAAGCTCTTCTTTTGGGAGCCCATGAAAAGAAAAACAGTATGTCTGCGTCTTATGATGACAACAATTGAGAGAGAGAGAGAGAGAGAGAGAGAGAGAGAGAGAGAGAGAGAGAGAGAGAGAGAGAGAGAGGAAAATAAAACACGACACACACAGGCGGCACAAACAACACAAAAGATTTACCTTGTGGTGACCCTGTGTCGAAACAAACTGCCATAATAGCGGCAGTCAACATGAGGTAGCATTTCAGCGAGTGTATACGGGTGTATAACCCGAGGTGATCGCATTGAAACAACTCGATCCCTGCACAAAGAACAGCATACACCTCCATTCATTCATCTGTTTATCTATAAGAACAACGCTACGAACAATGTGTTCCATCTGCCATTATGTCTTCCTCAACAACAGATTACTCCCTGTGGAATACCCCCAGCCCCACCTCCCACTGAAAGTGTCAATATATCACAATGCGTTCAGTATCTTTTTATTCTCAGGATTCCTAGGTAAAAAAAAATGAAGCAAAAAAAAACAAACAAACAAACAAACAAACAAGCAAAACAAAGAGACAATAAAAAAGGGATCTCAGACCCTCTGCCACAATAAATAGACACTTCGTGTGTGCAGGCAAGTTTTTGTTTCTACTGGGGAATATAATCTTGTGCAGCAATTTTGTTCTGTATCAATATGTTTATGCTAATGCAAACACGTATGTATCTATGTGGGAAATGTCTCAGATGTGTGTATGTGCCTGTCTGCAAGTGAGTTTCTATGTGCGAGTCAGTGAACGTGTAGGTGCATGTTGCTTGCTTGCTTGCTTGTTTGCTTGCGCGCGCGCGCGCGCGCGCGCGCGCGTGTGTGTGTGTGTGTGTGTGTGTGTGTGTGCGCGCGCGCGCGCGCACGTTGGTTCCGGTATATTTTGAGTGTCAAAAATTCCTAAAGAACTATGCAAACTTTCTCAACAAATGATTTGGAAAATAAGAATTAACAGGTGCAGAGTTGATTCTCAAAAATAAAAAATGAATGTTTAACTGTCGGAAAAAAAAAAAAAAAAACGGGGTGGGGGAGTACATTCCAGTTCCGCTGAAATGAACAATATCATGCGTTAGAATGGCACATGTATACTTTCCATTCTTTCTGTATAAACCATGACGTGCATAGAAATGCATTTCAAAATTTGACAAATCCACTATAGGGACTGTGCGCGCGGCCTCTGTGTGTTCTGTGTGTGTGTGTGTGTGTGTGTGTGTGTGGTATCACCTTGGAAGCTAAGTTAATGTGACAATTCATTTGCGGTTTTATTTCTTCCCCATTGAATGACGATTTCCTGGTCCAGTCAAAGGTCTATCTGAAGATTACCAGCATCTTTCCCGGTCACTGGGAAGGGGTGGGGTGAGGTGATAAAGAGTTCTTCTTTTGGGAGCCCATGAAAGGAGAACATAGTATGTCTGCGCCTTATGATGACAACATTGGAGAGAGAGAGAGAGAGAGAGAGAGAGAGAGAGAGAGAGAGAGAGAGAGAGAGAGAGAGAGAGAGAGAGAGAGAGAGAAAGGAGGGGATAAATAAACACACACACACACAGACGGCACAAACAACACAAAAGATTTACCTTATGATGACCCCGTGTCGAAACAAACTGCCATTATAGCGGCAGTCAACGATGAGGTGGCATTTCAGCGAGTGTATACGGGTGTATCACCCGAGGTGATCGTATTGAAACAAATCGATCCCTGCACAAAGAATAGAATACACTCCATTCATTCATCTGTTTATCTATAAGAACAACGCTACGAACAATGTGTTGCGTCTTCATTATGTCTTCCTCACAACAGATTACTCCCTGAGGAATACCCCCAGCCCCACCCCTCATTGAAAGTGTCAATGTATCACAATGCTTTCAGTATCTTTTTATTCCCAGGGTTCCTAGGTAAAAACATGAAGCAAAAACCAAACAAGCAAGCAAAACAAAGAGACAATATAAAAAGGGATCTCAGACCCTCTGCCACAATAAATAGACACTTCGTGTGTGCAGTCAAATTTTTGTGTCTACTGGGGAACATAATTTATGTAGCAATTCTGTTTTATATAGTTGTTGATGCTAATACCAAACACGTGTGTATTCAGTGTGAAATGTGTCAGATTTGTGTATGTGCCTGCCTGCAAGTGAGTTTCTATGCGTGAGTCAGTGAATGTGTATGTGCATGCTGTGTGTGTGTGTGTGTGTGTGTGTGTGTGTGTGTGTGTGTGTGTGTGTGTGTGTGTGTGTGTGTGTGCACGCGCGCGCGCGCGCGCGCGTAGGTTCCGGTACACTTTAGTGTCGAAAATTCCTATAGAATTATGTACACTTTCTCAACAGGTGATTTGAAAAATAAGCTTTAACAGTTGCAAAGCTGATTTTCAAAAAGAAAAAAATGAATGTTTCATTGTCGAAAAAAACGGGGGGTAGGGGAGCCGTCGAAGTACATTGCAGTTTCGCTGAAATGAACAATATTATGCGTTAGAATGGCACATGTATACTTCCATTCTTTCTGTATAAACCATGACGTGTATAGAAATGCATTTCAAAATTTGACAATTCCACTTTAGGGACTGTGTGTACGGTGTGTGTGTGTGTGTGTGTGTGTGTGTGTGTGTGTGTGGTTATATCCTGGAAACTAAGTTAATGTGACAATTCATTTGCGGTTTTATTTCTTCCCCACTGAATGACGATTTCCTGTGACACAACGTGCGTGTTTTTTTTTTCTTTAAATGGCAACTCATACAAATATATGTATTCAACATTATAGTATTCATGAAAAAAGACAATAGGTTTTGTCTATTCTTTATTCAATCATTGACAGATCACAATTTATGAGAAAATGAGAGAGTAATGATTTAAAGTTAAAATGTTTAATTTATTGGCCACAGAACGAAATGCATGAAAAACGGGACAAATGATTCAAAGTTTGAATGTTTATCTTATCATCGACACACCACAATGCGTGAGGAACGGGACGATAATGATCTGAAGTTAGAATGTTTATCTTATCATCGACATACCACAATGCATGAGGAACGGAAAATGGTGATTTTAAGTATGCATGAGGAACGGGACAATAATGATTTGAAGTTAGAATGTTTATTTTGTTACCAACCGACCACAATGATTAGGGAATGGGACAATCATGATTTTCAGTTTAAATGTTTATCTTATCATCGACAAGAAAAAAAAAATGCATGAGGAATGAGATAATGATTTCAAACAGAATGTTTATATCATTATCGACAGACCACACAATGCGTATGGAATGGGAATATAATGATTTTGAACTTCCGCAGACGCCTTTCACTGCATAAAGGTGACCACGATCTTTTACCCCATTTCACCTGTAAACTCCCCTACCCACCACCTTCCTCTCCCCCTTGTGACTTATACATTCTCACTATAGAGTTCTTGGAGCATGTCCCTTCTGCCACAGTGTATTCTCAAGTCTTTGTCATCCCTTTGAGGTCACCTACGTTCTCATTTCTGTGCCCTTCCCCTCCTTCCTACTATCTCCAACCTATCCACCTCCTTCCCTCCCGCTGTGACTTGGATCTTCCACAGTCCACTTCATTGTTAACAGATGTCGTGTTCTCACCGGCACTTTCTGTCGTTCGGTCAATCAGACGTTCTTACCCTCCCCAGCAGGGAGATTTGTACCTACAATCCTTTCTGCCATCCTCTGTTAAGAACTGGGTTCGTCGTCCACAAGAAGATTTCCAAAAGCCGCGTGATTCCCACCCTGAGTTGATGCCGGGGAGTGGGTCCTCAAGTCGCCCTGTTACAGAACCAGTGTCCAGTGCAGTCAATGCCTGTCCACAATACCCCCAGGGACAACTGACATGCGCCTGTCTGTTGGGAGACTTTCTCAGCAGGTCCTGTCAATCGCCCGACAGCCTCACCTCCTTAGGTCAGTCGAGTTTTCTTCGTTTCATTCCAATCATTACTCGTATTGACGGGCGCGCTGGCCTAGCGGACAGGCATTGAACTTTTATGTCTGAGGCCTGCACAGCTCCTGGTTCGAGCCTGGGGTGTTCTTGGTCGGTTAAACGGGAGATTGTCCTGATGTCTCCTTCCTACATTCCTATTGTCTGACACATAGTTGTCGCCTTTTACTGCCCTCCTTTGTTTGTTCCTCCCTCTCCTCTCCTCTCCTCCTCTTTGTTACAGTCTGCCTGCAACCCTCCCTCCCACACACACACACACACACACACACACACACACACACACACACACACACACACACACACACACACACACACACACACACACACACACACACACACACACACACGCGCGCGCGCGCGCGCGCGCGCGCGTGCGCACGATCGCACGCACGCACACAAGCAGAGACTCTTCACCCGCAAATGACATATGTACCCTCTCTGCTTGTCAGCTGTCTGAACAACAGTTACTTCCCGTAACTTAATGTAACTTCCGTTGTTGACCTACACTAATACACGTCTATCCCCTTTATTTCCTACACTAACACTGCAAAGCTGGATCAGCCACAGTATTTCCCTTTGTTCTATTTGTATACACACATGTACTGTCTCTCCTTCCGTAACAGCGACGAGCTGATGGAAAGACATCTTCCAAGCAAAATAATTTTCATTTTTGTGTAACGTTTTTGGAGGCTCAAACCGTACGTTAGAAAACGCACCAACACATTGGTTAGTAGAAGAAAACATACACGTTCCCTAGTGAAGATCTCCATCCAGTGGAAAGTCAGCTTGTAAATTCTTAATTCTTCTATGACAACAAAAAAAACATTTCCTGATTTTACACACACACACACACACACACACACACACACACACACACACACACACACACATCACAAGTATCGCAAGTTCGCATCACTTTGATAATACAAATCCGTTACATTTTGACGAGTCGGCCATAGCAAGGGGGAAAAAGAGAGAGAAATGTGCTACAAACCACATCTACATCTCCAGGTTTCCGAGGCTTCACGTAAACGGCCTAAGATTGCCGATCGAACTGCTGACCAGACGATCAACATTTCAGTCGGTTGGCATGCTAGTCGGTTCGAACAATTTGAATTTGGTGGAGTTTCGATAGTTTGAAACAATACATATGTATTTTTAAACTAATCGGCAAGAAGCGCAGCAGAACAGGTCAATAATCTGTCGAATTCCCGCACTCCAGCGGCTACTCAAGCTGCGTCTCAATCGTTGATTGGGGTCAGTTCGTTTGAAGCAGATCATACCACCTGCGGTAAATTCATTACTGATCAGACCTTTCACTTCCCCAACATGCCAGGTAAATTCACTGATTCATGAGCTTAACTTTATCCCTTTTGTACATGCTATTCTTCTTTACTGAACGTTGGGGGACAGATATGGGGGGGGGTGTGTGTGTGTGTGGGGGGGGGGGGGGGGGGGGTGGTGGTGGAGTGGGGATGGAACAAAAGGGTCAATTTGACTGTTTTGGTGGAGAATTCTGAAATGAGATGGGGGAACATTAATCGCAATCAAGAACGATAACTCGTACCCCCCCTTGTCAGACAATTACGTACATGTGACGCTAATAATCCTTACGGCACTAATCGTCTAGCACACACAGAGACACTAGCACACAGAAAATAAAAATCCTCAACAAAACTTGCCCAAGCTTGCCTACGTGTCCTGTGTCAGGTGCATGCAAACAGGAACAACAACTGAGAAATGAAGAGACAATTCATATTTATTCAAGATGGGCTCAGCTTTTTTATTTTGAATGTTGTCAAGCAGAAAATACAGTAGAGGCAAACCAAACGAGTTAACCTTGGTTTGATTAATAAATAAAACAAAGATGAAAATGACAAAGAGAACAGGATCTAAAGATGACAGAGAGAACAGGATCTAAAGATAGAACAGGGCCAGAGAGAACAGGACCTAAACGTAATAAACCAAAAAAAAATGATTTGTTCCGCTCTGCTGGGACAACATTTCTCATTTTTAACTACAGTTGCTTAATAGCAAAATAAATTGAATAATTAACGGTTGATATTGGGTATAACATGTATTCAGTTAATAAGTGCAATATAAAATCTAAAAAAAACATCACACTCTGCTCAGTGAAATAATGATCTCAGAGCCAGAATGTTGGGAGTGTACACATTCCTTTGATCGAGAATATTCGAGGAAGTCTTTCATGGCCCTCAACCGACTATAAACTCTGATTCTCTTCTGCAACTTGACTGTTTAACTACTGTCAATTCTGTCTTTTCAAGGGGTTAGGTAGAATATAAACCCTTTACATTATTATTACATATTCCTCTCCCAGCAGATTTACGCCAATTTCAAAAAAGGCTTTACAGACCTCTCAACTCTGAATGATGAAACAAAACAAGATATTTACCTTGAGGTGGCTCCTTTTTCTACAGACATGTCCACAGTACTCGCGGATTTGTATGATAAATATGCCCGCATGTATCAGGAGGTGGATAATCAAGCGAGTTCTGCAGGGGGAATGACTGGATCCCTGCACACACACATCGCACCCAGGGCTATGGGATTCCTTCCATTCATAGCTCAATGCATCATACTTCAGGCCATCTTTCACAACTTGTGCAATGTATGTAAGAGGCCTACTGTCAAAGTATAAAACCTCATGTCTACCATTCATGGTCATGACCCATCCTCATCCCCCCCCCATTGCCAGACTGCTGCTTCAAGACATCTAAAGTCATGCTGTTTACAACTCGATCCATGACAGAGGAAAGCATTGGCTTCTGTTTGGTGCTCGGTGGGGAATGTTTTCCCAGTCACTTTCAACATTCTCAACAAGACACCGCCACCAACTTGCTAACTGCCCGTATCAACACCACATCCAGGTAAAATAAAGTGTGATACAAGAAAAAGAAGAAAAATTATGGGAAGAACAGGACCAGTTCATACGTATGTGGTGTATTGGAAGATCGTTAGACACATGTATGCACACTGTGTATATCTACATCATTTTCACACAATCTCTGCTCTTGTTTTGTTATTTCATGGACGCACACACAAAGCATACGCCAGCGCGCGTGTATGTGTGTGTGTACACGCATGCACGCTCCCATAACGCATACTATGTTCATCGTACAATATGTATTGAGTAATTGACCCTATTTACAATGCCATCGTAAAGGGAGACAATTCAGAAGTTGGAACACTGGGCTCTGACTCTACAATACTATAGTGTTTTTTCAGGGGAGACAATCGTGTAGGAAGCCTACTGAATTCTGTTGTCTTCAGCACAGCGCTGCGTTGGAGACGATGGTCTGATTTACAAACGAAGGAAAACAAAGCAAAGCAGGTCGATCTATAGTGTCTGAACGTGTGCAACACTCACCAGAGACGGAATGTGACTACTCTGATGGCGGGATGAAATAAATAAGCAAAAATCTCACCAATGGTTAACGTCTTACGAACGAACAAAAAAAAATCAATAAAAAAAGAAGAAAAGAAAAGAAAGAAAAAAAAAAGTGTGACAGCCAAGGTATTAGACATTAAGTTGTCCTAAGGGGTTAGATTTGAGTTTTGGAACACTGAATTCTCAATGTACAGCATGCACAGAAGTGATCTCAGGGGCGACAATTGAGATGTTAGAACTCTGGACTCTCGAGTACTTCACTGTCCTCAAGTTCAACAACTGAATATTAAGAATTCTGAACAGTCAGTATCACGCACTATACTGTTCTGAGGGGCGACAATCGACGGGTGAACACTGAGACACTTTCCTATCTGAAGGGGCGACGATTGCCGAGCGGATAGCATACGGCATACTGTACAGCTTTATGTTGATTTAAGAAGTCTTTGGTGCATATCAAACATGCACTGTTTTGAAGGCAGTCATAAAGAATGTGTTACCATAATTTCAAAAGCATTATGTTACCATGGTTTTATGTGTACGGTCAGAAAGTAATGTTTCATTTCTATAATTTTATGTACACAGTCTGATCACAGCCTGGTAATGTCAAGCACAGAACAACCCACAATGACTTTAGTCACAATCATCATCTTCACCATCACCAATGTCGTCATCAACAATCACCCATACTGATGTCATCCCTAATTATTGTCATCAACAGCAAGATCACACTTTCCACATCAAGATAATCTGCATTTGGGGGGAATCCCGAAATGGGACGGGAGAAACATTTGATACAGGTTAACGTGTCAAATATTCCTGAGGGATCCCAACACTGCACTGGACTGATAGCGACATTGCACGCTCACATCGGACAGGACATGCTCCAGATCCCTGACAGTAAAGTGTAACAGGTGGAGAGACCAAAAAGACGATGGTCACCAACATAGACATACAGCAAAAAACTACAGGAGAAGAGTGGTCAGCGTTACTGACCATCTGAGTGGAGCGCAGGCCCAGACCTTTGTCAGTGTTGGAAGGGTTATGCCAGAAAAAGCC
Organism: Conus betulinus; assembly: GCA_016801955.1. Taxonomy (NCBI): domain Eukaryota; kingdom Metazoa; phylum Mollusca; class Gastropoda; order Neogastropoda; family Conidae; genus Conus; species Conus betulinus. The sequence goes on along the minus strand of JADBJO010020782.1, from coordinate 14,124 downwards.
CTGATCGACACCCAGCTACCCGACCCCCGGACATAATACCCGAGGTGCCACTGGGCCGACACCGCCGAAATCACGCGTCTTTTCTGCCCAAACCAACGTTGCTGTGCGACATCTTCCAAAACCTGCCGCAGTTGGCCGCTCGGCCTGTGACTGGCGAGAAGTAGCCATTGCATCTCACGTGACATATGTACGTCGGTATATGCATGCATTCCAGCATGTGTGTGTGTGTGTGTGTGTGTGTGTGTGTGTGTGTGTGTGTGTGTGTGTGTGTGCACGCGAAGCGCGCGCGCGCGCGTGCGTGCGTTAAAAGTCTTCATCACTCATCTCTCATCCCTCCCTCCTGGCCCAACCTGATTGCCTGATTCATCGTTAAGATTTTCTTCCCAATTGTGTATTCATTCTTTGTTTGTACCAATTATTAATTCATGCTGAACAATTAACAATTATTGATTCGTTTCATCTTATTTATTCAGTTAACAATTTATACTTTGCTGAACAGTTTATGTAGATTAAAGTAGTATGTTAGAGTTTTTCCTTTCTTAATTCTGTAATATATCAACGTTTATTGTAATGGCAAATTTAAGGTGTGTGTGTTTGTTTTATTCTACTATGGTGTAATCAAGAAACAAAAACTGTTATTTAATACAGCATTTATTTGCAGTTGAAGGTTTAAATACATACACACACCATCCGCCCACTAGCGGTCTTGCTTCCCAGGATCAGCAACGCCTGTAACAGTGACGGTGGGAGTGGAGGTGGAGTCACTCATAACGGCGGTGGGGGTGAAACTACACGTGTCAGCGACTGGCAGCGGCGATTCCCTGTGTGTTGGCATGGGGAGAAGGAAAGGGAGAGAGAGAAGGAAGAGGTTGTCGTGAGAGTGGTGCACAAGCGGCACGCGGTGATCGGCCTTGTGTCAGTCAGGGAGACGAGTGCGTGTGCCCGCTAAACCAGTCCCGCAAGTCTTCAACAGGTTCAGCATGCGTCAGTGGAGGGAGGCGGTGTATCGGACAGGGTGGGAGGAGGAGTTAAGTGGTTAGAGCGAGCGAAGGAAGAAGAGGGAGGGTCGAGGTTTGACGCACTGTACCATGCTGTATTCAGTTTCTTCTTCATCTCCCTTCCCTCTTCCCGCAGACCATTTTCATTTTCCAGTTGACACCCCCCCCCTCTCCAAAGTAAAAATAGTAATGAATTAATAAACAAAAAATAAAAAAATTTTATAAATAAATTAGCAAATATGTTAATTAAAAATCCCAAAACTGTGATATCTTCTGAAAAGCAGGGGAAAAAGACATGTCTGAATATCAGAAGATGCATCTTCTGGTCTTTTCAGACTTCGGCAACGCGACACATTTCTAAAAATACCATCAGAAGCATTTTCACAGCTCAAACCAGTATTGCCAGCTGACGAGATAACGCTAGCCAGAAACAGCGCCTTCTTGATGAGACAATGGAGAAAATGTATTTTTTGTCAACTGCGCCGGTATACTTACCACTTGCGAACACACATCTTTTTGGGTCTTCCCGATTTCTTTTTCACATCCGCTTCGTAGTCTTGTGCCACAAACTTCCTGACGCCATATTGGATTTAAGGCAGTTTTCCCGCCAAATTCGCTCATCCCCCCCCCCCCCCTCCTCCGCACCCCCTTCCCCCTCCCCGGCCTTTTCTCCAGCCTATTCGAAACAGTGATCTGTTATAGTGATACAGGCTATAGTGGTACAGTCCTGTTGAGACCATGTGCGAGGATAGCAGGCCAACAGATAGGCCATGACACAAGGTCATGCAGTGTGCTCGTTCACTTCCTGCAACACCTCTAATGAAATACGAGCCGTTCAATATGACCAAAGCCATGGTTGAATTGGTCAAGAATAATTCTGTTGTCTACTGTACAATTCAGCCATGCCAGGGCATAGGTTCTTTTATCATAGAAGGATCCAAAACATTGTTTTGTGTGTTGCTGCTTTTAAACATGCTTAAATCACGATCATGATACAGTCAAATAGTCTCTTTAGCACTGTATTTGATGTGTATCTACATGCGGTTTATTTTTATTCTATAATAAAGCAAAAGCTTTATTGATATCTTCCCTCATCTCGGTAGAATTATATCACAATGTCTGATCTTGACAGAATGTAAAAATAATTTGTAAAAATATATCCAGATATTAATTTCTGAAGTATTTTTTACTCTCTTTGTTATCATTATTATCATTATCATCATCATTACTATCGTTATCATTATCATTATTATTGTTGCTGTTTTATTATCATTATGTTCTTATTTTATCGTGTTGTTATATTTGCTGTTAAACACCAGTCCTTTCTTTTCCACAATATCTCTCTCTCTCTCTCTCTCTCTCTCTCTCTCTCTCTCTCTCTCTCTCTCTCTCTCTATATATATATATATATATATATATATATATATATATGCAAACACACACACGATTATTCTATAATTTCTATGACGCCACACACACACACACACACACACACACACACACACACACACACACACATATATATATATATATATATATATATATATATTTTTTTTTTTTTTTTTTTCTATGACGCCATAGCAGTCGCTGTTACTGTTGTTGATTAAATATTGGGAACACGCGCACGCACGCGCGCATTCGCACACAGACACAGACCCACACACACATACACACACACACACACACACACGCGCGCGCGCGCGCGCGCGCGTGCACGCACGCACGCACGCACGCATACACAACAGAGGTTTCTATACAAACAAACGTAGTCTTCTATCACTCCATTCTTGTCTGACTATGGTATGGGGAGTGTTGTCTTGTGCATTTAAACAAAAATGTCTTTCGTGCTGTACTAAGTAGTAAATGAGAGATTCTTTGGACCTTGTGTTGTGTGTTGGTGTGTATTTTCCCATTGCATAACAAAACTTCACATTTGTAGCCCCACGTTGTTCCAATCAACTCTATCTTATCGCTTTTCCCAAAATAATCGCATCCATGTGAATACTCCTTCTAGATGTCGACGTAATTCTTTAATTCTTCGCGGGTTTTTTTTTTGTGTGTGTGTGTGTGTGTGTATTGTTATACTTGCTAACAATTACAATTGCCATTTCTTCTAATTATGAGAAAAACATGTGTTTCCACCAGGGAAAAGAAACCTTCATGGCAAAGGGAAACTGAAAGATTACCTGTGTGAATTATGCTGCATTAGTCTTCAACAGGAAGGAAGAAAGAGAAAGGCTTTGGGTGCAATTCGGGTAGAAGATACGCATCTCCTGTTTTGCACACACCTATCCAGAGTGTTTGGAACCACCCTCAGTCTGTAAATAAGAACCAATACACGAGTGCGCGCGCGCGCACACACACACACTCACACTCACACTCACACACACACACACACACACACACACATACACGCACACACACGCGCGCGCGCGCGCGCCTAACCGTTTCTGTGTGTCTGCAATTGCAATGAACAGAGCATGTCCGTATTGCGCCACGTTGAACTCCCACCCCCATCCCCTACCCCACACCTCTCCCTTCACCCAGCCAGTTACGGGGCCGTAGTCCCTTAACTTCACGTGCTGCGTGAAGGGAACACACACACACTCACACACACACACACACACACCCCTGGTCGATTTAATAACGTCATATGCCGTGCGCTGCTGTGACCTAACCCTAGCCAGGTACGACACGACGCCGTGAGTCCCCTATTCACAGCGTTGGGGGGGGGGGGGGGGGGGGGACTTATGCAACGCAGGAACAGAAACTTCTCGCTACTGTGCACACACAAAGCCACGATTGAGCAGGTACTCGCACATACACCACCTCCCTTCCTAACGCGCACGCACAACAATAACAACAATTGTAAAGAAAAAAAAATATATAAACAGCAGAAACAGAGATTGAAACCTGTCGTCATGTGTATTTAGAACACACACACACACACACACACACACACACACACACACACACACACACACACACGCACAAGCGCATGCACACGTACGCACGCATGCATGCACACACACAGCTTTGAGAGAGAGAGAGAGAGAGAGAGAGAGAGAGAGAGAGAGAGAGAGAGAGAGAGAGAGAGAGAGAGCGCTGCATTCTGATTGGACGACA
>JADBJO010020782.1:0-7500 GCA_016801955.1 Conus betulinus | reverse complement strand
CAAATAGAGATCTGCGTGATAAACTAAAACAAAAAGGCATAGGTGTTGCCAACGATCTGACACGACAGCAAGCTAAAATTTGTATCACAAGCACGTAGGGAGGGGAAGAGGGCCTTCTTTAGAAACGGGAGATGGTAATGGGACCAGCCAGACTAGATCAACACACATTTACAAAGGTGACGGCAACGGAAGTGACAACGGCGGGCGACACTGACAACACGGCTGTGTCATCAGCTGACCGACTGCACGGCAGAGGGAGCGGGACGTCATCGGGTCACGGCCGACTGAGCGATGCTGGTGACCGGTGCGACACGTTCTGCCACGGTGCTGAGACCACGTGCGGCGACCCGCTGACCCGGTATGCAGTGCAGCGAGACGACGAGGATGTGGGTGGTGGAGGTGAAGGTGTCTCTGCACGGGATATTCGTGCTTCCTCCCTCCACCAGCCAGCTGACAGTGGCAGTGAGGGTGTGGGGAGAGGTTCCCTACATGTGGAAGGTGACTCGCTGATTGGCCACGCCTTGCGGGAATACAGACGTGGTGACGGGACGCCCACTCAACAAGACCGAGACGTCACGGGCAAGCCCGGCAACTCCGTGTTGGGTAAGCCGACCTCCGGAGCGGAGAGGAGCAGTGGGGGGATTCCCCACGTCACGACACAGCCGGCAACCCCAGTGATGTGCGTGGTGGTAGACGAGGATCGGCAAGCAGACAGAGCGGTCTTCGTGGGTACCTTGGTAACCAACATAGTAACAGTGTTGGCCACAGGCCACTACGCAACAAGAAATCCAAATAGGACAAGTTCGATCATTCAACGTCCTGGTCCTTTCTTAACTATAATGTTGAGAACTTATATAACAAATTAGATAATTCGTCATTCATTGATTATGTTAATTCGTTTGATTTCGTATGCCTTACAGAAACATTTGCGGACAAGTCATTTGATCCTTCATGTGTGTTTAATGATTTTCTTAAATTTGTCGCTCCAGCTCAGAAACTGTCACACTTTGGGAGAAACTCTGGTGGTGTACTGTTGCTGATTAGAAAGTGTCTAGAACAGTCTGTAGAAGAAATAAGATTAGACTGTGCAAATGCTATAGCTATTAAGCTGAATAAAGGTGTGCTTGGTACTGACAAAGATGTAGTCTTAGTATGTTGTTATATTGTACCTGAAGGTGGTCCTCTGTACAATAACACCAATCTGAAAGATGGAGTAGTTATATATTGGAAGAAAGTTTACTACGAGCAGTGGGTGATGTTGACTGTCGAATCATGATTTGTGGAGATTTGAATGCCAGGACTGGCTCTAGCCAGTCGAAATGCGAAGATATGGTAAACTTTGAGTCTTTTAGTGGGTTTTATGATGACCATTTAGAAGACAGTTTCCGTAGAAATTCAAAAGATGAAAATGTAAACAATTTTGGAAGATCTTTGTTGGACCTTTGTTGTTTTTTCTTTGATCTTGACATTTTGAATGGATATTGCAATGAGACAGAGATGGAGAGTATACATTTGTTTCACCACAAGGATGTAGTGTTATTGATTATTTTCTTGTTCCAGAATGTTTTTCCCCAAATTGCAATATGATTGTTCGAGCATTTAGGCAAATTAAGGTAGTTTTTTGCTGTTGTTGAGAGCAAGTTCCTTGGGTTCTTCAAGTGTGCAAATTCAGGCATCACCAGAGGGGAATACCCCGAGTCGTTTACTGAAGGAGGGGAGTTACTGGGAAGTGTTTCACATGTCCGAGGGATAGTGACAAGTAGTTGCCGACCTGCCGGTCCTGGCTAGAAGAGTGTCCACCATGAGACTGGCTATTAACTGGGTTGTCCAGCGGGCTAAAAGGAAGGCAATCGTGTCAGGTGACCGTCACGGGTAGGCGACCGTCAGCCTGCAGGCAGAGTACAGCGACCCTTCAGTCGTTCTTCTTCTGAGGAATGAATGGAAGGCTTCGGCCTATTGAGTGGTTTGCACCTTGTTGTCTGTAGAGGTAGCAACTACTTGAAGCATCAGTCCTGGCTGGTAGAGAAGTCCAGGCTGTTAGTATAATGGGTAGCTTTGGGGAATGGAACATGAGTTGAATAGGAGGTTATGCATTAACCACTTGGTACCCAAGTCCTTGTTGGTGCTAACAGTTGTGGTGTGTGTGTGTGTGTGTGTAGGTGACTAGTGATTCCATTGGTGGAACAAAAATAACTCAGGATTTATTGGTACAAATCGTGTGATATGTGTGAGCCAGTGATTCCATTGGTTGAACCAGTTAAACTCGAGTTCTCTCTTTGTTTGAGAATGGATATAAGGTGCCTGGAAAACCAGGAAGTGTGTGACTCACTTAAGGGAAAGTGAACTCGCCCGTCTTGCTGAGGGCTCAAGAAAATACAGCGAAAAGCAGAGGTTTGCTGTCGCCTCGTTGTCTCCTAGGTGGGGACGTAAGACAGTGGAGGTTGCTGTAGCCTCGGAGCGACGACGAGAAGAATTTGTCTCCCGTGTGGGGACGGTCGACAGCAAGACGTGTTAGCCTGTTGGAGCCTAGACAGGGAGCTGCCAGACAACGGTGGGGTGTTTGCAGCCAGAGAAGACCTGTGGGAGAGGCTGACAGGAGCCCTTTCCGTGGAGAGGGCGGAGTGCGGTGGAGTCGGAAGACTCGTGTGAGGGTGCGACTAAAGCTACGTTGCCAGTGTCCCCAACTGGGATTAGGCCAATCGTCTTCTCAGCTTGCTGCTGCTCGTCGTCTTCTCTGCTTGCGAGTCGAGGCGGAAATGAGCGTGTGTCTTGCTTCTGCACAGGAAGTCGAAACTAGACTGGTCGGAGAAATGGACACAGGGCGTGGTTAGGGACTGCTTGTCGTTGACGGACAGTCTATTGACAAGGTGTTTGAACGGCCAGCTCCCCGCGTGTCCACGATAGCGCAGCGGTACCAGGTTTGCAGGGACCCAGAAGGGTGGAAGAAAAGGAGGCGAGATAGGGAGGTGGAGAGCAGGGGGAATGGGGGGTGGAAGAGGGGACTGATGGATCGAAAGGAGGATGACCAAGTGAGAGGCTTAATGGGCAGGTAGGGAGGGGTGAGGTGGAGGAACAGGAGGTGTGGGGTATGGGAAGGGGAGGGATGGAAAGTAATGTGGAAGGGGAGAGGATCCTGCCACACACACACACACACACACACACACACACACACACACACACACCACACACACACACACACACACACACACACACAGAGAGAGAGAGAGAGAGAGAGAGAGAGACTGATTTACAAAACAACACACAATAGTAGACGTTTTATTTTCAGTCTTTGGGGAGTGAGGATAGAGACAATTAAGCTGAAAATGGCGACTGAGGAATAATGAAGAATACGAAACGCAACAGGGAAGACGAGATAAGATGGGAGTTGGGCAGGGAAGGGATCAAAACTGCATGCACACACACACACACACACACACACACACACACACACACACACACACACACACACACACACGCACGCACACACACATACACACACACACACACACACCGATGAAAACAATTATGATGATATAACAATAAACAATAACAACAAAAAACAATAACAACAACATTAATAAAAAAAAATTATGACAATAATAACAATTGTACTAATAATAACACTATTTTATAATCATTATAATTATGATGATAATGATAGTAATGATAATAATAACAATAATAATCAGTTATGATAATAATGATGATAATAATAATCATAAGGACAACAATAATAGTCACTCACACACACACGTCTAATATCACAGATTTTTTTTTAAGAAGTAAAATTAAAGTACTACTACTCAAAAAAAAAAGGGGAAAAAAACATGGAAAAGACAAGGAAGAATGAAAAAGGGGAACAATGATAGAAAGAATATATAATTAAACAGTAACAGTATACAACATGTGACAACAGGGAATCGAACCCCTCTCTCCATGGTTGGGAGCAAGTGCGCTGTCCGTAGCGGTTCACACCGCTCTTTGCGCTGAAAATGTAAATTGACAGTATCATAACTGAACGGTGCCTGAGCCACATGTTGATTGTCTCCTTGTGAATATACTGTTGTGTAAAAGTACGGGAATGTCGTAATCAAAACAAAAAAGAAGTATAAGATAGGGAGTAGGGGTGGGGGTGGGGACAAGGCGTTAGTCTTACAATTAAAAAACAATCAGTGCCCCCATGGTGGACGAACCCACAACCTCTGAGGTACAGGTACAACGCTCTGACCAAGTGAACTGATACTTCAGTTTGACACAGTCAGCGCCTATACTTTTTGTGAACATGACTCCCTAACAACCATGAGACGCCGCGTCGGTCTTTTTAGGGAAACGACAACGTTAGTCAGTCCTCAACGCATGACTCGGGTTTTTTACTTGGGTCCACGGATAATGCTTAGGACTCACTATGGGAGCATACTGGCGTCTGTAGACGGTAACAGCTGTATTGCTCAAGGAACACAGGCATGATCCTCGAGGAAAATAGTGAACACTGTTTCCTCAAGGATAACAGACACACCTGTTGTCCTCAGGAAAACAGGGAAACAGCTATCATCGGCTTATGATGCTAGGATGCTCCCATACAACTCACATACCATGGAAGTGACGGGATAGGGTAACGGGGATGAGAGGGGAAGGGGAGGGGTGTGGGGGGGGTGGGTGGGGGGGGGGGGGAGCTGACGGAGAAATTCGGGATGACGCCTATGCCACACTGCCATCAGTCAAAAATTTGTTCCTTCTTTAATTTTTTTCTGATTGCTAACTACTTCAAAGTTTAGAAAGAGAGAGGGTTAGTTACCGCCAAGGACATACACAAACAAAGCGCAGGACAAGACACGATGCATTTCGACCTCTTGGGTCTTCTTCAAGCAAAGAAATAGATCACATTTAACATTTAGGACAGTACGAACAAAGAACGAAGAGAGGCTTATCTGATGTCCATGTGGAGAATGGCCGCCGATCACATTTAACATTTAGGACAGTACAAACAAAGAATGAAGAGAGACTTATCTGATGTCCATGTGGAGAAGGGGTTTCGAGTTAAATGGCATACATATTAACATTTTTTTCTGTGTCAATCATAACGTTCTCAAAAATACATTTGAAAATTTGATGAACCATTTACACATTGTGAATGCATCGTGTGTGTGTATGTGTGTGTGTGTGTGTGTGTGTGTGTGTGTGTGTGCGTGTGCGTGTGCGTGGGTGCCTGCGTGCGTGCGTGCGTGCGTGTGTGTGTGTGTGTGTGTGTGTGTGTGTGTGTGTGTGTGTGTGTGTGTGTGTGTGTGCGTGCGCGCGCGCGCGTGCGTGCGTACGTGTGTGCGTGTGTGTGGGTGTGTTGTGTGTTTTCATTCATTATTTTTTTTTGCTGTTGTTGTTTAATGGTGACAACTTCAACATAAAATTGAGTTTCCATGAGAATTTTCTCTCTTTTTTTTAAACAGATGTAGATTGTCTTCTCTTTATACAGAATGTTCATTTCATTATTGACAGACCATAATGCAAGAGAAATGGGCAACAATGATTTTAAACTTCCACAGGCGCCTCAGACTGTGCTAATCTGACCACTACCCCTCTCACTTGTCGACCCTTCCTCACCCTCTCTTCTTCTCTCCTTATGCTAATATCTTCTCACTTTGTCAGTCCTGCCAAAGGCGTCACGTGGAAATGAACTACTCAAATGGTTTGTTCTTTTCACAGACGTACAGAAAAAAAAATGCTCAGCAGCAGTGGTTGTTTCAGCTGCACACACACACACACACACACACACACACACACACACACACACACACACACACACACACACACACCCTCCTTCCCGTCACCATCATTGCCTCAGGTCCAAGACCCAGGATGACTCTTTCGATAGGAGTCCAACCTCCTGAGCCATGAAGGCAGCAGCACCAACAGCAGCAGCATCGCCGGTGTACTACCATGCTGTAGTGTATGGACCAGAATTCTGCAGATGCCCATCACCCTCATCTTCAGGGAATCATACTATGTCTGTTGGTTCCATGGAAACTAGTGTGGCTTGAAAGCTTTGAAATTCTGCCATGGGGTGTAAGCATGCCGAGGATTGATGATGTTTCTGTGTGCATGGCATCAGCTTAGTTACGGTGTCAGAGCGGGTAGGGAAAAAGTGTGTGTGTGAGTGTGTGTGTGTGTGTGTGTGTGTGTGCGTGTGTGTGTGTGTGTGTGTGTGTGTGTGTGTGTGTGTGTGAGTGTGTGTGTGTGTGTGTGTGTGTGTGTGTGTGTGTGTGTGTGTGTGTGTGTGTAGTAGTACTACATACGAGAGCACCCCCATGCCTATGCGCATATCTCTATGCCTGTCTGCGAGAGGAAATTATTATCTGAATTTGTTGATACAAAAATCATGCTATTCTGAAGGCAGCTTTGTAAATTTTGGAGCGGTTTTGAAAATGAAAGAAAAAACAAATAAAGGGAGTTGTTCTGTGGGATTCTGGGTGATTGTTTTATGTTGACGAGGTGAATGGAAAATGTAGCTGGATTTGTACGTCTCTCTGTCTCTGTCAGTATCTCTGTCTCTGTCTGTTTGTCTGTCTGTCTGTCTGTCTGTCTGTCTCTTTCTATCACCTGTGCATAGACACAAGCATGGTATCTCTCTCTCTCTCTCTCTCTCTCTCTCTCTCTCTCTTTCGCACGCACACACACACACACACACACACACACACACACACACACACACACACACACACACACACACACACACAGAGAGAGGAGGTGTACACTAATGCATGTATACATGAGATATGTACCCAAATCTAACACATACACAGTGCTATAGCTGCGATACTGAAAACGTTTTCAAAAGAAAAAACAGAAAAGAATAAAGAAGATGACTGATTATTATGGAAATCCAAAAACGATGCAACAAGTCAAAAGAAAACTGATTGACACTCCCTCCCCCCCTCCCATTCCTCACCCTTTCCCCCACCACCATCGTCCTTTGCTCCTTTTCCGTCTCCAGTTCAAAAGGTCAAGGTGCTAGATGACCTTGTAGGGGAGGCGATCCAAAATCTGCACGCTTAGACTTTGTTCACCCACCTCTTTCTGCTCCCCTCCACTTTCCTCCTCAGTCCACGCCCAGTCCACCCCCCTACCACCCTGTTCCCGGTAGGGAAAAAAGGATATTTCATTGTCTGTAACATAGTCTCCATCGTTTCGACCACTCTCTGCAAAGTTAAATACCATTCCCCCTTTACCACATCTCTCTTTTCTCTCTGCTTTTTTCTCTGAATGACAAACGGAACCATAGATAGATAGATAGATCGATAGATGGATAGATAGACGAATAGAGAGATAGGTAGATAGACATACAGAGATAAATGATGAATAGATAGAAAGACAGCTAGCTAGCTAGCTAGATAGCTAGATAGATAGATAGATACACAGGAAGACAGACAGATCCATAGATAGATGGATGAAATTGATAGATAAGTAGGGAGGGAAAGGAGGTAAGTCAGTATATCGCTAGGTAGGTAG
>JADBJO010020781.1:7500-20000 GCA_016801955.1 Conus betulinus | reverse complement strand
GTAAAACGGTCTACCAATACGTTTATGAACTGCAAAATCGATTAAAGGATGCATGTGAGCTTGCTCAACAGTCAGCTGATAGAAAAAACAGATGTGTACAAGGTCTTTGCAGATAGAAAAGCAAAGGCACGTTCCTTCAGTGTAGGGGATAACGTCCTTGTACTACTCACTTATGAACATAACAACCTTCGTGTTATGTGGAAGGGTCCTTTTCAGGTGGTCGAAACACTTTCTGCAGTTAAGTATAAGATCAAAATGGCAAACACTGAGAAGATATTCCACGTGAACATGTTGAAGAAGTATGTTGAGCGTACAAATGTTGCCATCTACCAGTCAGTTCATGGATGTCGTATGTCAAAAATTGATGTCAACATGACAGATATTATCAGTGATGATTTTGTACCCAACGTAACGTACAAGGACAGATCAAATGTTGTGAAAACGGCATATGTAGTATTCATTTAAGTACTGGAATACCAGTGCGAACCAGACCATACCCCCTCCTGTTTGCAAAAAAGAGAGGTTATCGAGAGAGAAATGAAAGTAATGCTGGAGGTAAAGGTCATAGAACCTTCTACATCTCCGTACAGCCCACCAGTTGTATTAGTGGATAAACCTGATGGCTCAGTGCAGTTCTGCATCGATTACAGGAAATTAAACAAGATCACTGTGTTCGATGCCAAGCCCATCCCAGACATTGAAGAACTTCTGTGTCAGCTCTCAGAAGAAAATTATTTTGTGAAAATAGACTTAACTAAAGGATACTGGCAGATCCCAATGGCTTAAGCTGACAAGGAAAAGACAGCATTTCAAACACTTGTTGGACTTTTCCAATAGACGAAAATGTCACTCGACTTGTAAAATGCCCGAGGTTCTTTTGCCAGAATGATGCGAGCCCTGAAACTCCATGAATGTGGTGCAGTCAGCTTTTTTTTGACGATATTCTGTTGGCTGCAAAGTCATGGAGTGACCTCCTTTCTAATTTACGAGCTGTTTTTTTTTTTTTCAAAACTCCGAAGTTTTGGTCTAACTGCGAGACCATTCAAAATTCGTGCCGGTTTTCAAACTCTCGATTTTAGGGGTCACACTATTTCAGTGGGAAAAAAATGATGCCAGAAGGAAGAAAGTGGAAAAGAGAGTTTATCCTTACACAAACCCGCTACAAAGAAACATCAGGTCACTCATCGGATTATTGTCTTACTACAGACGATGTGTACCCCACTTTGCGTCCCTGACGTGCCCTTTGACTGAAATGATGAAAGGGACGAAGAACCAAAGTATTTTGTGGTCTGATGAGTGCCAGAAGACTTTAGAGTGTGTTCAGAACACCCTCAACTCATTTCCTGTTCTCTTGTTACCCTCCCTCACAGAAGACTTTATTTTGAGAACCAATGTCAGTTTCAAAAGAAAGGGAGCGGTACTTCTGCAGGAAAAAAAAAAAATGGTTTGTTACATCCCGTACAATACGTCAGTAAAAGTTCTCAAAGACACAGGAGAAATATTCCACTATTGAGAGAGAGAGAGCCTGGCTATTGCATGGGCATGTGAGAAATTCCCCAGGATCTTGACTGGAGGGGAGTTTCAGTTACAGATCGACCACAGGCCATTGATGTTCCTGCAATCGTCAAAGACTAAGAACAACAGATTATTAAGGTGGTCTTTGGCATTGCAGGAATTCAAATTTACTATTGAACCAGTGCCTGGAACACAAAATGTCATGGCAGATTTGTTGTCACGTGTATGAATATTCATGGACAAATGTAACTGTCTTCAAGGGAAAGAGTATTTCTGCTGTTTTGTCTTTCTTTGTGATCACAGTGTGTTCACATTTGACAGTGAATTGTATGCTGCTGACTATTTAAATCAAGTGGTGTTTATGCTTAATTTGCTTGTTGAAGCGAATATATGTTTTACAAGCAAAAACTACTTGATGTTGATGTATTTCGCATGCATTCTTTGCTTTGTTCCTTTGTAAAAAAAATGAAAAATCATCATGTACTATTTATACCTATCTTGCTTGTGAAGGTGATTATATAGGTGTCACAAGCAAAGAACACTTTAGAAATGTATACAGACATGTTTTGATTGTGTTGTGGCACAAACCTATTGTGTTCATTAGTCCATTGTCAACAATGGAAAATATGTTTGACTTTTCAATGGACTATAACATTACATGTGGAAAACAAAATATGTTTATTGTGTTTACATGTCTCTTTAGAAACATTTACACTTGGAAATATTCTCATTTTCATGAGGGTTTTGAAACACATGATGTGTGACAAAGGTAAGGAAAAAAATGTGCTCACATCTTAACATATAAACACAATTTGTACTTCGAATTGTCTCTATATCCGTAATTGTTTGTCCCTGTAATTTGTGGAAATGTAATTTGTGACATGTGATGATGGACTATGGATTTCCTTTTTTTTTTTTTTTTTTTTTTTTTTTTTTTTGAAACATGGTATTTATGGTGGATCATGATGGTTGATTCTATACGTTGATGAGTAATCTGGTGAATCATGTGTGATGATACACACATTTTGTGATTCATGGCTGAAGATGTGTTATAAGTGAAGTTATATATCTTAAAAAAGAATGTTTTTTTTTTTGTGTTGTTGTTGTTTTTTTTTTAGGGGGGTGGGGGGGGAGTCTTTTTTTTTTCACCTCAGGATGGGGGGTGTCATGTGACGTAGCCTCACATCAAGGCATGTGACGCTCCATCACATTTAGTCTAGTGATATGAATCATTTCCCCCATGCCACAGCTAAAAAGGAAGAATATTCATGTGGCTTGACTAGTGTAGCAGGCGTCCCCAATAATTGTGAGGATCACTCAGTAAAATAGACAAGGGTTTGTCATGGGGTGAAAGTGACCACTGAGTGATAGTTTAATAAGGGCTGGTAACGTGCTGGTCATGTTTTTTTAACACTGAGTATGCACTCACTAGGAGGAGAGAAAAAAAGCATTAGTTTTAGCCCAGGGGATGGCCTAAAGACTCGAATCCGTCAGGACGTTGGTCAGGGGGTCCTCACTGCTGAACAGTCATTACCAGTCCTTCACTCGTCGCTCTGTCAGCTATTTCTCCTCTGATGCTGCGACAGCATCTGTTTCTAAGTGCTGAGACAGGTGTTTAGCGATGGCCATGGAGTGGAGAACACACCGATATAGTTCCACCCCAGCAATTGAAGACCCCGGGTAGAGGAGTCGGATCTCATCGTTCCCCCAGTGACTGGAGAGTTCAAGGGGCAAGCACTTTTTTTTCTGATGCGGGCAAGGCATCATGATTGTATGGGGCGAGCGCTTTTTCTGATGCAAGTATATGGCATCGTGATGGTATGAATTGTTTATTCTCCTGGTCTGGAGCTTGGGCCAACGTTGTGTAAAGGCCATGATTTTATATTCTTGGAGGATGTGTGTATTCTTTCTCTGGTAAGAAGAATCTAGCGAGACTTTATTCATAGCAGTTCATAACTTGATTTATCTCTCAGTGTGAGGAGAGAGAGAAACATGTATAGAATTTGTTTGATAACTACTGGAGTGTAATGAGCATTGTCGGAATTGTTCAACTCATTTAGCAAAGTCTTCTTCCCTAGAGGAAAGCGGGAAGAGGAAAAAGCATTCTGTAGTGCACCTTTTGGCTGACTAGAGGGATTGCATGTGCGTATGGAGTAAATACTGTCATGAATGCCTGTGTGCAAGAATGACAGTGTGACAGTTGGAATTTTACCTCACAAGCTTCTCACATGCGCACACGTGCTGTGCTGTTAGCGTAGCTATGAACAGGGTTAGTAGTGTGTGTGTGTGTGTGTGTGGGGGGGGGGGGGGGGGGGGGGGGGGGGGGGGGGGGGGGGGGGGGGGGGGGGGGGGGGGGGGGGGGGGCGGGTCACTACTAAAGTTACGAACTCATTTATGCACAAAATCTGTCGTCATGAAACACTTTTTTTGTGTGTGTGTGTTACAAACTTTTTTATGTTACGACCTAGTTCGTATCGGCAAAACTGTCAATCTTGAGCCCTGGAGCTCCGCTATGGGCCCACTTTCTGCCAAATTATGAACAATCCTGACAGTGACAGCCCAGTAGCTGGATACACTATGTTTCCTCTGGCTCACTTGCTTTCTTTTCTTGGTAGAATCCTACCAAAATACACTTATCCCCAGATAAGTGGTAGCGTTCTCTTCCAAGTCACTGGTGTTTTCTGACAGCCAGAATCCCTTGGTTCCAGATACAGGTTTCAGGCAGTTACTGTGTGTGAAACGTGCTGCTCATACAAACTGGGCAGATTATAGCATGTAGAGTTAATGGATTTTAGGGGGAAAGCTCGTTCTAGAATTTGAAGATACGGGGTTTTGCCTTTATCAATAAATGATCAAAAATCAATGTCATGACCAAAAAAAAAAAAAAAAAAAAAAAAAAAAACGTTTACTAGGTGAAAGTTCATCCTGGAAAAATATGTAGTATAATAAAATGAAAATCTACCAAAATTCGAGATACTAGGTTCTGGCAGTCAGTCCTCGATATATGATGTACACTTGACGTAAAGTTGTGTCAGACCAACTGACATAGGCTAGAACAGCAAGGCTACATTAGAATATTGTTATGCTATGTATAGGTATGTGGGGATTTTGTCTTCAGTCGTGACGTGCTTCTAGCGTAAAATTATCAGTCTCCAAAATCCCTCACAATCGGAGTGTGGCTGCCCACGTGGCAGGGTAATCAAAAACTGTCACACACGTAATGTTCTCATTCCTAGCTGATGCACTTTTACCAAAGTGCTCAAGTTCTTCGGCTGTTTAGATGATCCTTGGTGTCTTTTAACCAGGGCACACAACAACAACAACATATGTGATGTCATCAAAACAACTATTTCTAAATGACTTCACTATGCCAAACAAAAGCAGAATGGAACAGGCGCACATCTACCTGGCTGAAGAGTTGGTCAGTCTAGCCAACAGCTCGAGAGAATTGTCAAAATACCTGACAAAAATGTGTACTTGGATTTGTTAGTCGAAGAAGTAGGCCATTCAGGAGTGTCTGGTTGAGTGGAACTTGCCACTGGGACTTAGGAAACAATCTAAAGAGTTCTGACAGAGGAAGAGGGACTCGAGCTGGTTTGGCTCGATCTGCCACGTTTGTATGGAATGGCTCCATACAAGGCAATCTAGTTGTCCCTCTAAATATACCATGTCGCTTGGAACATCCCAGAAAATGCTGAAGAAGTATTCGCATGTCCTCTCAATGATGTTCCCCACAAAGGGATATACAACAGACTGGATCGACACGGCAGCTGGCATAGCGACAGGGTGTGCAGTTTCTCTGTAACTGTTTGTGTTGGCATTAGAGGTCTTCTTGAAAGAACCCTTTAAGTTCAGCTGACCTCGAGAATGAAAGACAAATACCTGATCCAAAAGCCTTCATGGATGACACAACCATCCTTTCCACCATGGAAGCTGGAACTTACAAAAACTTTGAAGCAGACTGGACAAGTTCTTTGTTTCATTCAGGGATGAGTTTCAAACCAAAGAAAACATGAAACCTCTCCCTGTGGAAAACGTGAGTAGCTGGAATACTGGAGAGAGAGAGAGACAGAGAGAGAGAGAGAGAGAGAGAGAGAGAGAGAGAGAGAGAGGGGGGAGGGGGGGGGGGGGCAGGATTCCATTCTGCTTTGCGTTCCTGTTCTGGGCTGATACACATATCACTGAGAGAAGTGGAGCATTATTTCTCCCCCCCCCCCCCCCCCCCCCCCTCCGCACCCCCCCCCCCCTGTTTTCCAAAGAATATTTTGAGATAGTAAAGACCATTGCCTACGCATGAGCCTGTTAGTGCGCAGTTTGTACTGCAGAAAAAACAGTGACAGCCTTTTTTTTTTTACATAAATCCTTAAAATCCTTTTAAGACCTACTTCAGTAACTGTGTTCTGGTCGCTTATCAAATGCCAACAATTGATTTATTCCATCGCAGACCTAATGCTCAGCATCATGTGGGTCATGCCGCCCTGCAGACTGTGATGACGAGAATCCTGATATAATCAACATGAGGAGCAGAAACAACTTGCACCTAGCACGTGTGTTGGTCCCCTACACTCACAGCTGACCGTAGGCTAACAGCAATGCACACTCCCTTACAGAGGATGTAGCCCACTCATTCTTTGCCACAACCAAGCACATGGCACGTGTTGTCCATCACACCAGTTCCAGCCAGCGTACCCTTCAGCTAAATTCCCACGCACTGGAAGATGCTTTGTTGTCAGCATGCAGGCTCTCTCTTTCAAGTTCTCTCTCATAGTGACCAGGTTGACCCATTTCTCACTGCACGCGCGTAAAGCAGACGACACGTTGCTATGTATTCAAATGCACAACACACTATTTTGGACTGTTGTAAGGATATGCTATATACTGTTAGCGTAAGGGACCTACACACGTGACTGTGAAAAAAATCACTGTTGACTGAAGTTACAACTGGTGTTGTCACAGAGCGGTGATGACAATCAGCCTTGAAGCATTCGACAGTTCCAGTGGAACTGTATCTGTTTTTCGTGAAGACTTTGAAGATGCTACTTCTTCACCCTACTAAACCAATATTGCCCCATGTGATACAGGACCAGACAGACAGCGGATGTTGACAACTCCATCCCATCCCATCCCATGGTGCTGTTAAAACATTGTGAGTCAGTGGTTCCCCTTTAGATGACGCATCATCATTTTACATGACTTAGATAAGCTGAATATAAATTAGCATGATATGTAAAGATAATCATCGGGATGAATTAATTTCAGCTTCACATTATGAAGAAAAAAGGCGTCAAAATGTAACACACAAATGGCATCTTCCTCAACATTATGGCACAGGTAACACATCACATCACCTGAATACACACACACACACACACACACACACACACACACACACACACACACACACACACACACACACACACACACACACACACATACACATACACACATATACACACACACACACACACACACATTCCTCTTCCCTCTTCACTTTCCTATCCCTCTCTTTGCAGTTCCCTTGAGGATTGCTCAGCATAGCCATTGAAGAATTTACATCACCATACCATAGCCAATGAATCTTTTACATGACCATATCATAGCCATAGACTCTTTTACATGACCATACCATAGCCAATGAATCTTTTACATGACCATGACCATATCATAGCCATTGACCCTTTTACATGATCGTACCATAGCCATTGAATCTTTCACATGATCGCACCATAGCCATTCAATCTTTCACATGACCATACAATAACCATTGAATCTTTTACATGACCATGAGAAATATTCAGCACAGCCATTGAATGTTTTACATGGCCACTCTTATGTAATTTTCTTTTCTTAACAGGTGTCAATATAGAGTTATTCAGAACAGCATTGAATCTTTTGCACGACTATATCAATGTAGTTTTCTGTTTTAACTGGTGCCAATATATGTTCTGGTCTCATACGCTGCTTGAACGCTTGGCGGCCTCATTCAGTGCCGACATAATCAGTATACTGGTAGTTTAGGATCTTGTAAAACACTTTATTTCTACGGTCGAAATTCTTCACTATAGATTTGCTGTGATGTTCCATGTCTTTGCCTTCCTGCAGGAGGATGGAATGTACCAGAGTACATTGAAGCCTGACGCTTTGTTTTCTTGGACTTATTGTTTTCCGTCCATACAGGTTTCAGTATGGAAAAAGCTGATGTTGTCTTTGTAAGGATTCCTGAACTGGATCCCTTTTTGCTAGTACGTAATCCTAGGTAAATAAACTATTGAACAGTTCAAACTTCTGGTCAAGGACATTTGTGTAACAACAAGACCTCTGCGGCGACTTCAACTTTGCTAATATCTTCTGTCATCCTCAAATTGACCTTCACCACTTCACAATCAGTCAAATTTCTGGGCATCACCTTCTCCCTCAAAGACGGATTGCTCAAAACATTTTTTTTCTTTGCTGTCCCAACCTCTGTGCCACCTCAGAGGCAGTGCACCCACGCCGCTCATTCCGACACCCCGTCCACAGCCACAGCCCGGTCGGCCCCGCCGCAGCCCCGGTACCAGCAATCCACGGGGAGCAGTCAACGTCAAGTCGTCAAGAGGCAACCCACCGGAGGAGACACTGCACTGCTGCCGAGTCACTTCGGTGGTGTTCGGTGGCGCCTGTTCTGATCTAACATACACAGGACACCACCTACTAAGCCCCCTACTAACGACAATAATTGCTTAGTCGCGGAGCCGGCGTGAGTGAGCTCTCCCTCCGGAGGGCGCCACCACGTCCGTCCAACGACAGCCCCCATGGACTCGCCGATACCCGTGACCCTGACGGAACCAAACCAAGGCCACGGATGTGGAGAGGACATCGAAATTTAGGTCACCATTGGGAGCAGGGCATGAATTGTCACAGAATTTGAGACATTTTTCTTTTTAATGCTGATCAATGAGAATGAGAATGATTAAGATGATGCTACGGATTTCCCATTTCGGTCTGAGACTACATGACAGGGCTGTACTTACGCTTCCTTTCATAATATATCCCCGCGTCAAACAGGCCCGAGAGATACAGGCACCTGCAGTGTTGGTCAAGGAATTTGAGCAACACTCTCAGAAACGCATCCATTAAGTGGATGAAACTCGACTGCATGGTCCCAGTCTTCCCAACTGAGTCCGCAGCAAAACTCAACTCTGGGTAGGAGCCGGTCGGGGCAGAGAAAAAACCCACATGACTCTAATGGGATTCGAACCCACAACCTCCCAGCCGGGAGTCAAAATGTCAATTTTCTATTAACCCACATTGCGCACTCATACCTGGAATACATATCTTCCCATCATCCATCCACTAAAGACAACATTCCATGTTCTGAATTCCTCTCCTATGCAGACTTTATGCTCGAAGGATGAAGTTTTCACTCTACAAGTAGTCAATCACCACCAACCATGGATCCCCTAGTGCCGTCATTAATGATGCTCTCAGCCGCACAACAGCTTTATCCAGACCGTCTGCTCTGGAAACCCAGCCTCCAAACAGACAGACAGACCCACCACCTGTCTCCTCTCCATCCACTCTCCCCATCGGCAGGATTCTGAAGTCCAACAGGCACATAGCACAAAATCACAAACACACACTCTCCCATCTGCAGGATCCTGAAGTCCACCTGGCACATCACAGAAAATCACAAACCTTTCTTTGAAACCAAACCGATAACCACTTTCAAATATGACAAAAACCTCAAACACCTACTTGTTTACTCCAAACTAAAAAAATATCTCTACACCTTAGCCACTGGGAACTCTTCTCCTGCTCAAAACCCACCCGCAAGATCCGCCCTTTCACCAAACTAGACAACGTCCTGAATGACCATAAACGCTCAGTAAGAATTAAACACACATTCTCTGTCAGAACTGCAACGTGGTCTACTCAATCCACTGCCAGCTGTATGATAAGATCTATGTAAGTGAGGCATCCCGCACGCTTGCGATGCACATTTCTGAACACCTTGCAGACATCCGCCACCATCGGCCTAAACCACATGCTCTACATTTCAACCACCCCCAACACAACATTAACCATGTCAAAGTCCTGGCACTGTGGCAGTCACAGAGTGACAACTTGGAGCGCCTTATGAGAGAATCGCATCTTATTGTCAGACATGGATCCGTCCACCCTGATGGCATCATCCAAAAGTAGCATGTACCTATCCACCACTGCAACACCAGTCTGCAGTATCACACACACACACACACACACACACACACACACACACACACACACACACACACACACACACACACACACACACACACACACTTTCACACACACACACACACACACACACACACACACACACACACACACACACACACACACACACACACATTTCCTCATATATAAGCCACAGCTATCTCCCTTTCCGCTCTCCCTTTCCGCTACGCTCTCTCCATTCCTATGTCAACATATGTTTTTACACACACCTATCCACTCCCTTTTTTTTTTTTTTTTTTTTTTTTTTTTAGTTCCACATGCTATCCCCTCTACATCTGTCTCCCTTCCCTGTTCCCTCTTTCCTAAGCGTTTGTGTAGGTGTAGGTATGTGATCACCTCCACCCCTTCCCCTTTGGTTTGTTTGCTTGTTCGTTTGTTTGTTTGATTGTTTTGATTTTGCTTGATTTATTTGAAAATTAATCAATTTTATTCAGTTGTTCTTTTAACCCTGCCCTTCCTCTCTCCCCCTTCATGGCATCAGCATCCAAAAGTAGCATGTGTCTATCCTTTCCACCACGGCACTGCTACATCCTCCACCAACATCACACACACTACCATACCTCCCACTGTGTACTTCATGCATAAGCTATAGCTCTCTTCCTTTCTGCTCTCTCTCTACTTTCGTTCTCCGTTAGCTACATCCAGCTTTCCTCTACCCCCGATACCTATAGCCTCCCTTGTCTTCATCTGGCTTTCTTTCAATTTCATATTCTGTCTCCATTACATCCTTTCCCTTCCCCCTCCCTCTTTTCTATGCATGTGTGTGTGTGTGTGTGTGCGTGCGTGCGTGCGTGCGTGCGTGCGTGCGTGCGTGCGTGCGTGTGTGTGTGATCTCAAACCCAACTAACTTTTATGTACAAGATAACAACAGTGAAGAAGGCGGTTACTGTGTGTGTTTGTGGGTTTGATAACATGACAAAATAGATGTGTTTATAGTTCAATGCCTTTGAATTGTTTGGATCTGAAAGCGGGTGTTTACTTTTGTAGTTTTAAATCCATGCATAAGTTATAAATCAAAGATACAGCTTTATGTCTATAAATGCCTTTATCTGTGTGTAAGGTATGTATTGAAGATGGAGCTTAAGATATAACTGAAACAGTCAGTTTTATGATTTTGCAATCAATCCAATCAAACCTACGACTTCCAGAGGTTTCATATACGGAACAGATGCAACTGAGAGAATACCCTATACCCTTAGAATTGCAGAGAAAAACGGTTCGAGTGTTGTTAGTGCATTTGATTTCGTATTATGTTCATTGACTTTTGCCAGGGGAAGGAGCACAGTCTGCTCGCTGGTGCTGAACTAAAATTTGTTATTAGGTCTTCTGAACTTAAATTGGCTGTGAAGTCCATCTCTCTCTCTCTCTCTCTCTCTCTCTCTCTCTCTCTCTCTCTCTCTCTCTCTCTCTCTCTCTCTCCTCTCTCTCTCTCTGTCTGTGTGTGTGTGTGTGTGTGTGTGTGTGTGTGTGTGTGTGTGTGTGTGTGTGTGTGTGTGTGTGTGTGTGTGTGTGTGTGTGTGTGTGTGTGTGTGTGTGTGTGTGTGTGTGTGTGTGTGCGTGTGTGAGTGTGTGTGTGAGAGTGAGAGAGAGTGAGAGAGAGAGAGAGAGAGAGAGAGAGAGAGAGAGAGAGAGAGAGAGAGAGAGAGAGAGAGTATTTCATTTTTTTTTTTTTTTCTAAATGAAAACAAGACTCTTAAATGTAAAGCAAAACAAGATTTCATTGAAGATATAAACCTAAACACTATGGGAAAAATACGTGAACTAAATAGGGTACATCTATTTCTGTGACTGAATTTGGCACTTTAACTGTGGAAGTCTTTCATACTTACTGCATTCCAGACTCTTATCTGTACTGATCATTCTTCAAAATGTTAGAATTCTCCCATCGATGTAAAGTAGCTAAGGTTTGCTTCACATGAGCAGTAATAAACTCTTGAAGATAAGTTTCTTTGTTTCTCTGTGCGTTTCTGTCGAAGGATGAGGTAAGTATAAAGGAACGGGTTAATCGCCGAGTTTAAAGGGAAGAACAATAATCCCCCAGTGCTACATTGATCTCCACTGTATAGCGACATCCAGCTTGGCCAGGAGTCCACAGACACCAATGGGGAACCAGCACAGAAAGTCTGACATGGCAATGACCAGGAGACGACGAGCAATGGTTAACTCATTGGATTTGGATCTGGTTCTGTCTTTGGCACCAGTGATGGCATTACTTGTTGACCCATCGTCTGAAATTGTGTTGGATCTGAATGACCAGTAGATAAGTGCCTGACCAAATGCAATCAAGAGGAACATGATTAGGTTAACTACAATCATGACACTGAAAGAGTAAAGACGACCGGGAAAGTCAGCTCTGGTGACGGGCAGAGGGATGCAGATTCCTGTCTGGCTGTAGAAGGCCCAGTGGGACGTCACAGGGAGTAAAGTATTGAGGCCAGGATCATCCCTAGTCCCCAGCTGACAGTGCAGGCTATTTGTGCTGACGTATTCCGAAACGAACATGGCTGAAAGGAAAGCGGATGACTAGAAAACGATCCACAGTGATGAGAAAGATGAGGAATGACGACACCTCACAGGAAACAAAGGAAAGAAACCCTGCAGAGCTGCACACTGCACTGTGTCTCCACGCCTTCTCCATCCATAGGTATCGGCCTGCATATATATGGTCAGCTACTGCAATCACCAACAGATAGACCCCCATCAGTAAATCTGACACAGACAGGTGAATG